>VZTI01004717.1:131645-158446 GCA_013397865.1 Struthidea cinerea
GCCGGGCACGGCGGATCCGGGCGCGGTGCGGGCGGCGCCGGCAGGCACGGGGGTACCGCGGAGCGCCCCGAGAGAGGACCCGACCGCTGCCGGCCCGAGCCCGGCGCTCGGCAGCGCCGCCGCCTCGTTAGTCCTTATTACGTCATCAAAGCGCGCATTAAATCGATCCCTTTTCAATTCCCGGCCGGGTCGCGGCCCGACGACGCGGCGCCCCGGGGGGTGGGGAGGCGGTTCCGCCGGGGACTCACCGGGAGCAGCTCCTCGCCGCGCCGGTTCTCGCTCCGCCGCTTCCTGCTGCCCAGCACGCTGGAAAGCGGGGCGCGCGCCGGCCAATCCCGACTCGCATTCCCGGCCTGCCCCGCGGTTACCTTTCACGCGACAGGGCGCGCGCGCGGCGGGGGCGGGGCCCGGCGGCTCAGGGCTTGCCGGGAGTTGTAGTCCTTGTGTTCAGCGTGAGGCGTTCAGAGTGACAGAATGGGTCACGCTGGTGGGGACCACAGTGGGTCCTCTGGTCCAGCCTGCCTGCTCAAGCAAGGTCCTCCAGAACACATGGCACAGGATTGTCTCCAGACTGTATCTGTGAAGTTAGAATCCACAGCCTCTCTGGGTAATCTGCTCTAGTACGTGGTCACCCGTGCTGTAAAGTTCTTCCTCATGTTCGCGTGGAACTTCCTGCGCATCACTTACTGCCTCTTGTCTGTCGCTGTGGCGCACCGGAGCGGCGACAAAAACGACATTAGAGAGAATAAGTCCAGGAGAAAGTTCTGTTTTATTAATAATAAAATAAGTCTTTTTATAACTTGGTTCGCAAAGATGAATGACACAATTGGTTCACGGCTCAGCCCCCCCTTGGTCTATTGGCTGAAATTCACAACACCCATTTCATAATATTTGTTTCAATGTGAACCATAACAATTCTGCATAACAAACCCAGGTGCAAGATAAAGAGTTGGTTTAGAAAACCGTCTTAGCTGTTTTCATCTAGTCTGCGTGTGAAAGCAGTGTTCTCCCAGAATGTTGAGAAAAAGCTGAAGAATTTCTCTGCTTCTAACTTTTTAGCATCCATGCTTATCCTGTTGCTGGGCTTCACCGAGCAGAGCCTGGTCCCTCCTCTGGCCCCTCCCTGCAGACCCTGACAGACATTGATGAGGTTGCCTCTCAGTCACCTCTTCCTGAGACTGAACAGGCCCAGCTCCCTCTGCCTGTCCTCGTAACTGGGATACTCCAGTCCCATGATCATCTTTGTTGTTCAGCTCTGTTCCTCTTGCAGACAGGGAATGCCTGTGACTTCCCTTCTAGATGCATTTTGCAGTTGCATTGCTGTGCATTCCATAGTTTGGCATGCCAGAACATTTTGGAAGCCAGGTGGTGTTAGGGCCACAGACACCCCCACACACAGGACTCATACCCACAGGATTCCCTTCAGCCCATGTCCCCTTGACTCCGTTACACAGCCGCTCTTCCATGCAGTTCCATAACACCATGTTACTTTAAAATTTAGATTGAGCTGTGCCTAAAATGGGTATCACGAAGTGGTGTCGAAAGCTGCAGTGATATACTGCCCAGCAAGGCTCACTGTGGTGCCCAGCTGTGCCCCTGCAGCTCCAAGGCCCCACCGCTGAGGAAGGAAAGGCCCAGGCAGCACCTTGCACTCCAACAGAGCTCCTGGGCTATTTGGTTGAGGCACCTCAGGAAGAGGCAGCAAGTACATGGCACTGGCTGGAACCAGCCCCTCTGCCCCATCCTGTCTGAGCACTGACGACGTGACACTCAAGTTTCTTTTCTACACTGGAGTCCCCTAGTCATCCAGGTTGCATGTCCTGCTGAAACATAGAGTTTGAAACATTTGAAACATTAAGATTTTGGTTAAAAGTTAGCTTTAATAAAATTAGTTAACATAGATTTAATAAGCAAACCCAGCTGAAGTTAATTGAGAAAGTTTATAATTATTTAGAGGGTTAGGCCTGGGATAAGCTTTGAGATATAGGTAACTGATTGCTTGTCATTTTGTATTTGTTCAGCTGTGCTTATAATGAGAAACAGACAACATTGATTAATAGATTTAAAGAAAAAGTAGACAGATACTGATTTTTCTATTTGAAAACCTATTCAGAAGTAATAAAGGGAGAGACTGGAAGTCCTCCAGAAGTGATATGTATTGTCAAAAACCAAAAAGGTAGAAAGGTCAAAGCGAGGAAGATAAGTTTTCCTTCGGCCTCCCCTCAAATCATGGGACCGCTGACCCAATACAATGAACTTACTACACATGCTTAATTAGTTTTTAACTAATTACCATACGAAGCGGGGAATGAGAGGTATCAATGTTATAAGTATGCATTTGTATTTTGAATATTTAGAACTTTTGTAGATAAATAGACCTTGTATTGTTTTGTAACTTTGCATTGCGTTTTAGGGAGCTATCCCACGCTTCTGCCCAGCGCTGGAATAAACCTACACTTTCTAACTCTAAGGTGTTGGAGAGTCTTTGTCTGTCTCAGTTGGGTATTGATACTAGATCTATGCCCATATTTTGGTAAATCACTGCCTCCAGATGAAAATGTACTCATCCAAATAAACCAGTATAATAATTTAACTTGTCAGAACAGACAGCATGATCGTCCCTTTGGCAGCCTCTATGTCGATGCTGACAACAGAAGAGCAGCCTCATGCAGTGGCCCTGTGTTCTAAAGAGATTGCCCATATTAGTTCCTGAAAATGGCCTTGTTTATGAGCTTCATCTCTTTTCCGTGGTGCTTATTGCTTAATGGCCTTGTTAAGGTAACAGTACTATTGTTCTTTCCAGTAGATCTGCTCAGACAGTTATTTGCAACCTAGGAGTTGCCTGCCACACCCATTCTTGTTTTCTGGTACACAACATCGCATAAGCAATGTTCATGCCTCCTGCGTTGAAAAATATGTGAAGGTTTGTTTTAAACTACCAGAGATCTAATTTGTAGTGGAAGAACTGTAACTCCAATAGCTTATAATTCAAATAGAAGGTATTTGAAGTAAATATTGCTAAAGCTACCTGTAGCAGAGTACAAAACAAGAATTAAAATTTTCATTCTAGCACCTTCTACTTATCCAGTGTTGGTGGCTTGCTTCTATTTGATTAATGTATGGTTTGTTCTGACCCTTTACTTTTTCTGCCATGGCATTTTCCACTGTGTTTCTTTTTCCTATGGCTTCACCCATCTAGTTTTACTGTGAGGTTAGGCTGAAGCTTTTAAATGAACAGTTGATACTTGGTCCTAATAGCTTTTCTGATATAAAATTACACCGACTAAGCTATAACTCTTATGTTCTCCTTTTCCTCTCTCAGAGATGGGCGTGTCGTTTCCCAGCACTACCTTTAAGATTTCCAAGAGCTATGTTACAAAACAATGCAATTTAGTTTTAGTAAGTCTGAAAACTAACTCGTTTATAGTGCATTTTATTTATATAAGGAAGAATATGTTAAGCAAATGTCTAAAAGGTTTTTATCAATATCTCTAGTTCAACCTGGTTTAGCTGTTTGTATGGCTAAAATAGCCTGTGCTTTTCTCCTTTCCCAGAATCACCTCAATGACACTAGAGAATCCTGTATTAATTAAAATAACATGGTAAGTCTTCTGGACATAATATTCAGCTGAGTTTGGGAAAATTACTGAAGTGTAGATGTTCTCTTCTAGCTCCAGACTTCTCACAGCAGTATTGAATAGGGCTGAGGGCATCTCTCCAGGCTGAGTGTTGTGAGCCTCTCCCAGGTGGAGCTGTGAAGTAGCAGACAGACAAAAAAGAATCCTAAACTAATAATAGAAAAGTGTGAGTCATGTATTTCCTTTCTTTAATAAAGAAACACCTCTTTTTCTGAAGAAATTCAGGAATTAATAAACTGGAGATGTGAAATCAGAAGGCCTGCTTATGTGCAGCACTGAGTAGGTAACTATTGCCCAAAAGCAGGTGATTCAGATAATAAATGAAGTCCAAAAGGGACCATTAGCTCATCTAGTGCAACACCATCCACCTGGCAGTCTCTGACCTACATCCAGCTTCCTGGACAGTTCTGACTGGCTCCCAAAACCATTTTGAAAGCTGCTTAGTGCACTCGTAACACACCCAGATCTCCCCCATCAGAACCAAATTATTCACCAGGCAGGTACAAAATACAGGTGGCTGCAATGTGGCCTTTACTGGTTTCGCCTATTAGAAAAATTCTTATGAAATCAACTGCTCATTCCTGTAGTGTTACCAATCATTTTGAAGAATCTGTATCAGACAACTCAGCATGTCTCTGTTGCACAGTGACTTGTTCTGTGCATGAAAGATCTTTACTGTCATGCCTAGAGCAAGCCAGATGTGTGCTGTTATGCAAGAGGAAAACATTTCTGTGGAGGCTCTTTGATAGGTATGCTGAGGGCAGTAATAGCAATGTCTGTTTATAAAGTTTTAAGGGAAATAAACATGGGTTGTGCTTTTGACAGAGAGCTGTTCTGTTAATCCTCCTTATTTCTTTATTATTTCCAGAGTGAAGGGAAGATATAAAGAGTTAATGGAATTCAAAATGATAGTGGTAACTGCAAAATGCAATGCTTGAAAGCTGTAATGTGTTGAATTGTGGATTGATGTCAAAAATATTTAAATCTTACTCCTGTGACACAAAAGTGTCAGCCTGTTCCTTCGTTATCTTTCTATTTTCAGAGGAAATGTCCAGCTAGGACAGGATGTGCATTTATATCTACTCAGTATTATCTGCTGACGTATGAGCTCCATGGCAAATCTTATCTGCTGTTTACAAGTTTCATATTCTTGTGACTCCAGAAAGATCAGCTGACTAGTGAAATCAGGGAGATTAGTGTCTGGTGAACACTGCAAGAGGTGGTGGTTGAATTCTAGTTATTATCTAAATATTTTCTTTGATATGATTTTAAATATCTGGAGGAAGAAGTAAGTCTAACAACTTACTGTCTATCAGTTTCATAAGCCCGAGTGATTTGGATTCTGCAGGATTACAAGAAGCATGCCTGAAGAAATTAGATGTTAAGTACTTAGCTATTTTTTTTTTTTAATCCCAGAATATAGCCTCATACATATAAATATAGAATGGGTTGTGTTGGAAGAACACTTCCCAGTATAAATTCAGCGGGCCTTTTCTAGGTCAGTACTTGTCTGGGAAACCTCTTAAGGAAAACCTCTGTTGAAAAGTTATCTATGTTTATTGTTAAAATACACATACACCATGTAATGTTTGTATGGGTATGCATTCTGCATCATGAGTAGAAATAACACACACAGACATGATTATTAAAGATTTCATATATTTAGTTAGTACCTCTTCAGAGGTGACCCAGATGTTTCACAGCCAAATCTTTAACCTGATTTGCAAAAATATTTTTGTTTTGTGGGTTTTTTTGATAAGCAACAGTGGACACAGCCCATCAGGACATGAAATGTAGTGGCTTTTCTCGCTCTCTTTCACAATCCATGAAAATCTACAGAGTCTGGAAGGGGTTAAAGCTAAATTGTAAGAAAACGTTTTGACCTAGCCCACAACCAGTGCTGTACTTCCATGTATTATACCTGCAGAAACATTAACAGACAATTTTAGATTACTCCTCTTGCAGGTCATGTAATCTTCCTAAAAAACTGTAGACCTATGGATCATACTATTGCTGTGTGAAATTATGTACGGCTGATAGGGGCATAAAATGTTCATGATGAACTTTACTCCAGAACCTGGAGACAATCAGGGCATCGTTCCACATGCAATTAAGATAAGATTAAGAGCAATAAAAAGTTGGAAAGTTGGACAACCTAGAATTCTTCCTGTTATCTAGAGGAATATTGTTTTTCCCTTCAAAAACTTTTTTCTTTCTGGCACAGCCTTCCAACCTTCAAGTGCATCTTCCACCTGGGCAAGACAGTGCGTGCTCTGTGTCACATTGACTGGGACTGTGCTGATTATAATGTCTACTTTGCAGACATGCAGGTGGAGCAGCTACCAGAGCACACGTGCTACTGAGAGACCACCCAGCTTCTGTCTGTTGTGTCACTTCAGTTCTTAAGACCAGCCTCACACATCATCCACACTGTAAGCCTCAAACAGTGCCTGAGCTGCTGGCTGCATAATGATTTGCCTGAACAGTGAAGACTGAGGTCCTGCATTGGCTTCAGGACAGCTGAAATTACTCCCAGTCCTTTAGTTTTGTATTTTGTAACTTACCTAGGCAAAAGGCTGTGTTGAAGAATTAACAAAAGTTAACAACAACATTTACGAGCAAGAAGCTTTTGCAAAAAGGGGAATACAATCAAAGAGCACTTATTGTTAATTATTACTCAGTGTCATGGGTTCACTTTTGCATTTGGTTTTCTGGTCTGTCTCTCCTCCTGAATGCCTGTTAGCTGAAGAGAATGTTCAGTGACTTTATTGCCATGATTCTTAAATCATTACAATTTTTTTTTCACTTCACAGTCATATTTTGTTTCCTTTTTTTGAGCTCCTACAGGAAATCTGGCAAGGATTGTGATGCAGGATCAGCAGAATAAAAACCCTAGTTTGTTTTTCTTGTTTTTTTCTTTCTTTTTTTTTTCTTTTTTTTTTTTTTTCTGACAAGAAAAAGGGCAGACAATTTCAGCTGGCAGTTTAATGGGCTGGATAAAATGCTGATCGTCAAAGATGGGTGTGGGATGCAGACTCGGGGCTCTGTGGGGGATACTGCCACCTCTTTAAATACAGTTCTTAGGACTCCTACGTGCCTGATATGTAAATAATATTTAGTAGATTGTAAAAGTCATAAGTGAATAATATTTTGAACATGTCTTCCTGCCAAGAGGTATACATTAAAAAATGAAACTAGAGGTCAGGTGGACATGAGGACTTACCAAAGTGAAATGCCAGCCTGGGACTCATCTCTGCTGTAGTTCTACATGAGTCCTTACAAATGAGCATCCATGCAAACCCCTGTTTACTGGAGAGCTGTTGAGGCATTATGATGACAGTTTCTTGATGGGACCAGGACTTACTCACCTTTCAAGTTCCACAAGTTTAGTCAGTGCTTTTGAAATGGGATGAGGAGACTCAAAAGTGGATGTTGCTGTTACTGCCTTTAATTAGGCAACATGATGTGAAACCTGTTCAGTGTGAGTTCTCAGAAGAGCCACAAGGCTGATCCAAACACATGTGAACTTAAGAAATAATGGTATTTTTGTTAAAAACAACCAATAGTAGCTGCTTGAATTTTGCAGGGCAGATTTCCCCCTGTCTTTGCTATTTGTAAGGATATGGAGTAGTGTGATGGCTTGTGCAGGTGACTTCCAAATGTGTCCTCAGACAAAATGTCACCAAATCTTTTCTCACTTCTCTTTCTTTCAAACACTGAGTTATTTCCTGTGCATTGCGTTCTGCATCCTTTATTCTGGCATGCAATTGCAGTCCTACTACTTTAATTTTGCCTTTTCCAAAGACTGGGAGTCCAAAGCTGTCAGGAGAACAAGAAGACTTCCTGTGTCAAGGTAGGGCTAATATGTTTGTCAGATATAATGGTCTTTGATCTTTGCCAGCCCATTATCAATGATATACAGAAGTCATAGTCTGTATTCAAAATTTTACTTTGCCTTCATTGTTACTTTCAACAACTGCATCTGTGGAAAGTGAAATATAAGACTGTAATATCAGAAGATTGAGGACTTCTCCTGTTATACATATTTCATCCAAAATACACAAAAATAACCTGTTGTTAGTTAATAATTGTAATTTTCAGAAGAAATGTGAACTTTTCATGAGATAGGAAATACTTGGAAATCTTCTGGAAGTGCTAATGCTTTAATGCTAGAGTATATAATAGAATCACAGAATCATAGAATCATAGAAGGGTTTGGGTTGGGAGGGACCATAAAGATCATCTAGTCCACCTTTCGTTAAGTCAGGCTACCATCTAATTTAAACCTTGCCTCTTTCAGTTTAAAACCATTGCCCCTTGCCTGTCACGACCTGCCCATGTAAAAAGTCCCTCTCTCTCTTTTTTCAGCCCCCTTTAGGTACTGAAAGACCTCAGTGAGGTCTTCCTGGAGCATTTTCTTCTCCAGCCTGAACAACCCCAACTCTTTCAGCCTGTCTTTGCTGCTGAGATGTTCCAGCCTTCTCAGCATCTTTGTGGCTTCCTCTGACCACACTACTTGAAAAGAAGTATCAGCAGCAGCAATCAACTGTCAATATCGTGTATTTGAAGCCATCAAGTATTTTAGTTTTTCAGACTCCATTCCATCTAAGACAACCTCTATCTTTCTCTCAGCTATCTGAATCTGCCCATAAACGCTCCTAACATTTCTTGCAGACCATAATGTTTGCAGCCACTGCTGTATCATCAGGAAAAGAGGGCAACACAGACTCACAAAAAGAAATTTAGCCAAAAATATATAATCCATTTTTTAATCACAGTTCAACAGTTTTTGAAAGAATTTTTTTTTTGCATACAAACATCTCTTATTCATTATCTGGGCCCAGTTTTCACTTCAGTTTTAATGTATTTCATAACAGATAAGGAAAGGACAGACTTGAACTTCCTGTCAGGTTCAGTGTGTATGGTCACCAAATCTCACATACTGGGCTGTCTTAACTTCCATTCTGCTGCTAGGGTTCAGTGCAGTGAACCATGCCTGGGTGACCTGTTATAAATCATTAACAAGGACTTGCTTGTACAGGTATTTCTGGTGAGAAGCGTTTAAATTTAGTCACCTAGAATGAACTACGGTGAATTTAGCTGATGAATCATTTTCCTCCACATCTCCTAAGGAGGGTTATTGTGTATAAAGAGTTTAATAGGAATCTTATGTATTGCTGATGGTACTTCTGGGGTTTTGATTACAGTTACACTCTCTTGAAGGCCTGATCTGATAATGTAAAGAGAACTGTCTGAATGCAGTATAATAGAGAGGTTTGTTTAACTTTCTTTGTGTTTATTGGTCCAGATCCATAACCATTTTGTGTGTTTACTCAGTGAATTGTCTTGGAGAGCCTAAAGCTGCCTGCTGAATTCCTGGTGCAACTGCATTGTGCCTGTAGAAGGAGGGATCATTGATCATTGTGTGGGATATGAGATCCATGTGGGGGATCTGTACAGATACCCTGCTTGGGGCACTGCACGACTACATTTGCTTCTTGGTTTACTATGCCAAGCACCAGGAGCCTCAGCACAGCCACACCAAATGGAAGGAATTTTCAGTTTTCCTCTGTGGATCACAAGACTTCCAAGTATTACTAAATACACCAATAAAAATACAAAATCATGGAAGATTTCATACAGCTATGATCTTCTTAACCACCTCTTGGGTACCGTCAACAAATTTTTTCTTCCTTCAAAGGATAAAAGGACCACTGGTTTTAGGCTCACGGCGGTGACATAGAGAATTTGTGGACTGATAGAATTATTGCAGGATAAATGCAGAAAGTAAACAGAGCCTGTAAGGAACTCAGAATAGATCTAGGTATTCAGCAACTAGGATCTGTTTGCATTTGTAATCGGTGCAATGATTATGACTGAGGACACATCTGATAAAATATTTCCCCTCCTAATTACAGTGTGCTGCAGATAGGTTCAAGTAGACAAAGGTACTTCATTATTGTAATGGAATTTCCATGCAGAAAACCCAAACATTTTGCTACTATATCAGGGCTTCTTTAAGTCTCATTTTGTTTATAAGTGAACAATTGCTTGTATCAGCTTTCCTTTGTTCACTGAAACAATCTTTAGGCCTACATCAGAGAATGTCAGCTTTAGTTCCTTCCTTTGGATTCTGAGAAGTGTGCATTTAGTTACCTTATGCTGCTCTGGATCTCACATGAGAGTAGCATAGATTTACTTTACTTCAATGTATCTTCTTACCCTTTACTTAAGTGACCCTTTTTTTACAGCATTTATTCAAGGTTAAGGCCTGATAAACTAATGGAAATTTCTTTATATAAGCAGTAAGGAACTCTAACAGCCTGCTGCTGTTGCTTTATTTTCCACTATAAAGTATGAGTAACTACCCTGAGTTGACGCAGTTGTCAGAGAAGACATGAGAAGGACCAGTAGAGAATTAGGATTTGGAAGTGGACTTTGAATTCTGTGTTTATGACATCCTTCAGTCACAAGAGCAAAACAGGCACTGAAGTCCTAAGGCCTCACAAGAGAGTTTGTGCTGAATCTGTGTTCTGCTCTGATCCTCTCATTATTTGCACATGTTACAAGTCACCTCAGCAGGCTTTACCGGAATGTAATTTCTGACAGCCATGATTCCTTGTCCTTTGAGATCGTGGCATTGTGTTGGGTTTTTTAAAATGTATTTTTGGGATTTTTTTTCCAAGAAATATGTACATTACCAATCTAGATAACAGAAACAACAAATGATATTTCTGTGCTCTGATGCTTTGAAAAGTTTGGAACAAGTCAGAAAAGGAGAAAGCTTATGTTCAGTAAGAAAGGAAGGGGGCTGTTATTTCCAACAGGACTATTATCCCCCCCAAAGAAGAAAGAAGGTGAATAGAAACAGGATGATCATTAAAAAAATTATTGTTTGAATCTGAAGGCTTGTCCAAATTTGTGTTCCTAACTTGCCTCCTGCCGTGAGATTGGAACAAACTCAACAACTAAGAAAATATTTGCAGTGGAAAGCAAAAATTATTATTCAAGATGATTGTTTCTTTAGAAGCTAGAGACAAAGGGATACAGAAGCCTATGAACAGAAAGGGGATTAGTGTAAGAAATTGAATTGTCAGACTCCAAGACTCTTAATTTGGCGATTATTAACATCTTTATCGATGTAAAAAAATCCCATGGAAGTGGATTTTTTTTTCCCCTCTCAGAAACATAATGCTTCAGACTGAAGTTTAGGCATATTTAGTTTATACATTTCTAAACCAAATTAATTAGATCTATCTTAATCCACAACCAAGATTATAATATTTCCTACCACTTGCTTTAAGACAGAGGAACTTTTTTCCTCAATAAATATTGAGGCAGAACAATGATCTCAGGTAAGGTGAATGTTAAAAAGTAAGATGCTTATGTCTTGTCACTGTGAAAGTAGTTGAAGTCATCTTGATATTATAAGGTTATAATAAATATAATAATTAATAGTATTTATTGTCACGGTGATAATTGCTAGCAACAGGTGCTTCTCATCTCTCGGTAAGGCAACTGAGGGTCTGCAGGTGTCTCTGCATACAGTATGGGGGGAAATACTAACTTTTCCGTAGTGACCACTGTCCATTTCCATCCTCGGTGTGCTTTCCACAGCAAGGTACATGTTTTATGCGATAGCTGCTTCAGCTCAGTTTACTCTGTCTGAAATCTGTATTCTTCAGTACTTGTGAGCTGCCTGTCTCAGCAGCACTCAGTGGTATTACATATAGTTCATAGGTTCAGCGCTTGTTTATCAATCCTTGTCCACATGTTCTCTACAAAGAAAAGGAAAAGGAAATGGAGATGGAGTATTGCTCTTGCTTTGAAAGTGTGTCCACCTGTGTTGCTGTAATTGGCAAGAGAATAACTGTCAGTCACTAATGAGCTACATTACTTTTATTAGCCCGATTAATAGTCTGTACCTGCTTCATTTTTGTTGGCTGCCTCTCTGCTCATGCAAGAATTGGTGGACATGTTGCACAACAAATACTTCCAGCCAACCTTACAGGACTTTATCAGCCCTGAGAATCAACCCCCACACCTGAAGCAGGAGGTGAGCAAATTGTCTATCAGCTGGAATAGTAAAGGGCACTATTGCAGGTATGAGGGCTTGGGACCAATCCAGCCAAGAATACAAGATGTGTTTCCCTAATATAAGGAATACAAGCACACTCCACTTCTTAAAAAAACTTCACGTCTGATATGAAATCTGTCTGTTTTCTGCATTGTGTCTTCCAAGACTACTGAATAAAAGTTCAGATCTTTCTCATTCTTTCCACTGACTAGTGGAAAAGAAGTGTATAGGACTTCTACAGCATAAACCCCCAAGGTTAGCAGTTCCCTTTCTCACATCCAGCCTAAAGCAAAATGCTTATCTGTGCAGAAGGTGGCCTCAGGCCATAGAACTAAGCAGTATCAATCTCACCACCTTGAACTGTGAGGGCACAGGTTTTTAAACATTTTTTTCCCCATAAACATGTGTAACATGTACATTGAAGGAAATCAAAGCAAAGCAAACTGCTGTTGAAGTAAAACACATCGTGCATGAACAATTCTCTCACCAAGGAAAGAGAGTAAGGAAACAGTTTAACCATGTGATCCTGGGGTTAAGAAAATGTAACAGCGAAATACAGAGGTTCAAGTCCCTATTGTCAGCAGCTAGAGCTTCATGACTTTCTTGTAGCTACATTGATTTAAATGTCTGAGGTTCTGGGCTCTAACTTTCAACAAAATTGAACTGGAAGGTTCTACAGACAAAAGTTTGCAAGCAGAGTGATATAATCAAGAGCAGCTGGGCCAAAGGAGCTCGGTTTGCACATGCCCTCAGACAGAGCACACCATTCTCCAAGGCAAAAATCAGATAAAGCATATGAGAAAAAACCTGCTAGCTCAGCATTTTGGTAAATAGGGAAGTACCTTCCCCCCCTCACTGTGGTTACCACTGAGTTCAGAAAATAATGACTCCTCGGCCCATCCCCCTCCTCTGACTGTACCACTACCTCCAGCTGCCTGGGGTGACTGACAAACTGCATAACATGATATTTGAAGTCATTATAGCAAAAATACTTTGCTATTATGCACAATAAATGGTTTCCACTTGGGATTAGTTAATGGAGAAATATTTTGGGTACTTTTGCTAAAGGGGTTTTCTTTGCTTACAGGGTCATTCAGTAAAAGCTCCCTGAACTTTGAACCGTATCTGTAAAGTGAGATAAACAAGAGCCATATAAATACCACAGCCCTTTTCCCCACACTGTTTTCTTCTGCAGCGGAGCCAGGCAGAGCTGCCAAGAAGGGGGAGGAGGAAAGGGTAAGTGTGCTGGGTTTGCTATGAAAGAGCTTCATGACTTAAGATTTGGCAGAGTGTCTGCCTGTTTCTTTGGCTGAAAAGGCTGACTGTGGAAATTTCCATTGGAAACCAACTGGAAAGTTGAAATATGAAGAGAAGTATAAGGCAGGACGTAGCTTTCCTGCAGCTCACAGGACGGACAGCTGTTGCTGGGCGCTGCATGCCAGTGCTGCAGAAGGCAAGGAAGGATATCAAAATGTCATGAGAGTTTCATGTGTTTATAATGGATATAAAGGCAGGCAGCTTTCCTGATGTGTGGAAAGAGTGGCAAAAAGCTGTGCTGGTATATACTGGACCACAGTTTAGTCTTCAAGGTACTTTACCTAGAACGTCAGGAAAGAAACATCAGGGACAGCTGGATTTCACTAATACAGCAACAAATGGCTCTTGTTTTAAAAATTCAGTTATTATTAATTCTTTTAGGATATGACAAGATGGATGGAACATGTATTATTTATCATAACTTACTGTTTCCAAACTATTCTGTGTTCACTGTCAGACTTTGATGTAAGTGGTGAAGTCATACAATTCCACAACCTAGGATATGTTGGGGAGCAACTTTATAATTTTACACATTTATAATTTTAAATATTCCTCGATAATGGGTGTTTAGGCCAAAATTGAGATGTTAATGGAATAAAAGGAAAAGGTAATTAGACATTTTCCTATATGCTTTGATTTTCATAAATATTAACTGGACTAAGTATGATATGAGATTCTGTAAGATCTGAGGAATCCTGAAATTCAGTTTTTATTTCTGGTTTTTACAAAATTGTTTCTAGTGCTTGACTTCTTAATAGGTTTTTCTCAATGGGATCCAAATACTCCAGACTGACTTGTAAAAATTTTGAAGTTTTTTAAAATTATTTTTTGCTATGGTCTGTAGTACTTACTGTGTACCAAAATTCACTGTTGGTGCATGTACTTCTAAGACGATGGAATTACTCTGGAATCTGAAGTGAACTGGTCTAGATTTTTCCTGACATAAACTGGCTTACCACAATTTATTTCAAAACACAAGAAACAAGGCCATTTAAAAATCACTGAAGTGTTAAAAATGGTAAAAAAGAAATTACAAAGAAGAAGAAGTAACTTCTGATTAGTCTGATTAGTAGTACTAAAAAAAATTCAATTTATTCTGAATGCTTACTTTGCAGCTGTTCAAACACAGTAACAAAAAACCCCCAAAACCCCCAAGCACCACAAAGAAAAAACACCTGCCTCTATTATAGAGGAACTCCACTGAAAAACCAAAGAAACTGAGCAGTTAGCAAAGAGCTCAAATTTAATCTAACAGGGATTTGTTTCTTTTTTTGTTTGTTTATTTTTGCTAAATGGAACCAGTATGCTGCTGTGTTTCTTGTGGGAATTTCAGAGTCTGAGCTTTCTTTAGGCATTGATCTTATTTTGTTTATTTTCTCTCTTTTCAGGTAAAGCCCAGCCATGTGGGCAGGTCTGGGGCTAGTTCTGGCCCTCTGTCTCCTCCCTGGAGGAGGGACAGAGATCCAGAACTGCCAGGAGCCCCCAGAATGGCGTATTGGGGAGGAGGACCCAATGTGGAACTCCAGAGGCTCGGTGGCAGTGGTGGCTCTCCTCCAGGCCAGCTGATCATTGTGCCTGCGGCAGGCTTCCAGGTAAGCGTGAATCTCATCCTGATTTTTGTTATCCTGCTGGGAATACTACATGTGCCCTGCAACAGATGCACTCCATGAGCTCTAGCTGCCCCTAATGCCCCCATCACAGCTGGCATGTGTGACCCAGTGACCAGGCTCACTATCAGCAGAAGGGTTCTGTGCCAGTGGGTAAGATTCTTTATCTCTTGACCTACTCCTGACTGACAGATCATCTTCTCCAAATTATGTTTACAACATAATAGTGTGATCAACTCGACATTAATGAAACCAAAACCACATGAACACCTGACAGAAACAGCAACAGATGATTAATGTAGCAAAGATGGTGAAGCCAAGACACAACACACTTCTCTGACATGGCTAGATCACCCGAAATAGAGAGATCTGTGATCACTCATTTCTTCCATAAGATATGTAGGGGAAAAAATAAATCAAAACATGTGCTTTTAATGTGGCTTTTCAGCCTGTGTTCAGAGGTCCTACATATGTTTAAAAAATCCAGATGTTAAGGTAAATACTGGCCTTTCAAAAAATTGAAGAAGCATTCAAGGAAGTCATCAGTGTTAGCTTTTCATACAAGAGCTGGGACATTGGTGCTCTAGTTTCTAGAACTTACTCCTTGCAAATAATTAGCTATCATGACAGTAACAATAGTAATAAAATAATTTTGAGCTGACCCAAACAGGAATTGCATAAAGCCCTTATCTTTGATTCAGTTAGGGATTGTGAAATTATTTTGGCTTAAAAATTCATTGTACCAGTTTCAGGTTTGGATTTTAGTCACAGTGAGAACACCTTAGTTTGCCCCTCTAAGCTACACAACTTACATATCATAATAGGCTTTGCAAGTTTATTAAGAATTGGATTTAAAAACGTAGTGGTAAATCTCTGGTGCCATCAAAGTTAGAAGTGGGCTTTGTGTTTGGCTTTCAAGGTAGTTGGGTTTGGTTCTTACATTTTAGAAAAATTTTAAAGAATCTTGCACATTCTAGACTGTTTCCTGTAACTGAAAAATAAAAGTTTTCTAGAGCAATTCCACAGGAAGGATACAGATGAAAAGGAAGAAACTCCACATCATGTAGCTATAATAAAAGCAAGATGGAGCGTATTAACTTTTGTATCAAATCTTATGATTCTCTAATGATTTATGGTCTTGCTTCTTTACATTCCCACTAGTTTGGAGGACCTGCGAGTAAAGTTAGAGAATGAAGGATTGGTCAACATCTCGTATGTGGTTGTCAACCATCAGGGAGCTCAATCCCGGAGGGAATTTCACCTACTAAAAGAACGTGTTTCAGACTACATTGCTGTCTACCAGCAAGATGAGCAGCAAGATGATGTCTGGACTACTTTAAATGGAGACAAGGATGACTTTCTCATCTATGACAGGTGTGTTCTTACAGAGAAACACAGGAAAATTTCTGCATATATTTTGAGTAGTGCTTTGTGAATCTCTGTATTACTTCACTGATGTGCAAATAACAAAGATATCATGATCAGCTTCTAAGTTGAACTAAATAAGGTGCTAGCATTTACTGGAAAAACAAAGCTACAAAAGCAAAGTCTGATTTTGCATAAGTAATTTTGGAATAAATATTTTGTTCTTTATAATTACTGTGGATTTAAATGAACATAAGTGAGTGTAAAATTTGGTAACATGTTTATGGTTTTGTAGTGTTTTCTTTTTCAAACAACTTTATTACATCCATGCGTGTCAAAGTAGAATCTTTTATCTCATGGAAATATTTTGATGAGAGCTGTTGAAAATGCCATGTAGACATAAGGAAAAATTAGTCTTTAGGTGAAATTTAAAACTTCAGAAGAGAACAGCTTTTTGATACAGGATTCTGGCACGTGTATATTTTGGCAGCAGTGGTAATAACTCTAACTGAAATCCCAATTTTTCAATTTTGATATGATGGTAGATACTTGAAAAATCCTACACCTGAAACATGTCTATCCTAGTTACTTTATATTACTGTACTGAACATTACAAGTTGTGTAAACCATAAATAAGCTTAATACAGAGTTAGAAAGTTACTCTTTTTCTGTAATGTGATGAAATTAAACAAATTAGCCACATTAGGTTTGTGGGATGAAACTAGGAGTGGAATGATCTTGAATGTTACAGCTGCAAATATGCCCAAGTATGGAAGGCTGATGTCATACAACAAACAAACAGAACAAGGCTCTGTTTAGTTTGCAGAGGGGCCCCAAAGCTGATGCTTGGCCCACAGCATTTGAAAGGTTGACCTGTTTTGTGCTGTTGACACACAGGATACGTGTACATTATGAATTGGTTTAGCATTAGTCTGGCCATGATCCGTTATGGTTCTAGGAGTGCGTGTCCTTGCTGTGCCTCAGTCAGGAAGGCTTTGCCTGCTGCTGGTCGTAGAGATGCACCCACACGTGTAGGGAGCTAAGGCCAGAGGACTGTGTGTTGGCTGAACTTGCTGCCCCTCAGTACACGTTCTGCATTTACTCCAGCTCCTTCGAGCGGACCAGTTGTGCAGTCAAGTGCATATCAGAACACCCAAGTTCAGACATGGGGCAAATAGGCTCCAAAACAATCCCCTCATGCCCAATAAATCAGTAAAATTCAATTCATTCCAATCAAAAAAACCTGTTAGGTTGCCTAGAAATGCTTGGTAAGGATACAGCAATCACTGTCCAAACCACCCTCCTCACTATCCCAATGGGTCTGTAATGAGCGCATCTCTGCTAGTCTTAAGTGCCACTAAAGGAGAGGCTTCTGGCAGTGCAGTTATCACATCAGCAGAAGTCATGCCTCACATACTGGCCAGTGCAGGTGAGCGGGCAAGCATTTGTAAGGAAGATACTGGATTTGTCTGTGAACTTGGACAGACATACTCCTCATGGGACTGTACAGTGTGGCTGGATTGATGCAACTAAAACGGGATATCATAAGAAGAGAGATTTAATTGCAGGTGTTTGTAACCATAGAGTTCTTTCTCTCCTTAGATGCGGCCGTCTCGTCTATCATCTGGGTCTGCCCTATTCCTTCCTGCATTTTCAATATGTAGAAGAATCTATTAAGATTGCATACTGTGAAAACAAGTGTGGAAACTGCTCTTACATGGTATTTTCTTGTCTCATTCTGTGTATAGTATATGACTGGTATTTAAAAAAATTATTTCAGTGTGATTAATCCAAGAATATACGATTTTGAATTTTCATACATCTTGACAGAGAGCTTTTAAACATTTTTCCAAGTGAATTAGATTTAATTTATAATAGACTGATTGATTATCTGAATTCCTGTCCTTGACAGAAATGCAAATAATTGTCAGAAATGTAAATGCAGTCTTGGAGGGTAATTCTGTTTGTAGAGTTATATAGAGATAGTGAGCAATTAACTACTCTAGTTTTGTGCGATGGATAAAGTACATAAAAAAACCAGGAATAGAACTCAAGCTGGTTTGCGTTACTATTTGTTACAGTTTGCATTTAAACACAGTCTACAACAGTTATTTTTAAAAAGTGATAATACAAGGTGACAAATTATAGTTACTGCTATAAAAGAAGGGTAGGTTTTTTTTATGTATCATTAAAGATCAGAAATACTTTTAAGACTTATCAAGAAATGTACATACATAGTTATGGAAATTCAATTAGAATAATTTTTGATCCCATCATACATCTTTCTGGCTAAATGTAGATCACAGACAGGTTAGATATGAGATCTAGAATAAGAATATTTGTTATTAGCAATTACTGAAATTATAATTGCTGAAGAGCCCTGTCTAGTTATCAGTGGTGTGGCAACACAAGGTTATTTTTTATATGTTCATACATTCTTCAGCAAAATAGCACAAATAATTTAAAATTGGCTTTCATGCTCTGCAAAAATGTCAAGACAATTAATACTTTACAACTAGTTTAATTAAATACAGTGCCCTGTATTTAATGCAAGCCGCTGTTTTGCAGGAACCCGATGTTGATGCTGTATGTGAAAACATCACTAAAAAGGCGGGTGAAGAGCTGTCAGAGATGGGACACAAGCCGACAGGTCAGCAATCCCATCCCCAGCACCCGCACAGACACGGACACCACCACCGCCGCCACCACCACCACCACCACATGGGCAGTCATAATCCCAAACATGAGAACCACCAGGCTGCTTCTGAAACTGAGAGACATCATCCTCACGGCGGCTGGCGTCACAGGGTTTTTGGCCGTCACAGACATGATCAGATAGGTAGTCAGGAGCCGGTAGACACTGTCCCTCCAGGAGAAATTGTGGAAATTGCACAAGATAAAAAACTACGAAAGAAAGGGAAAAACATCTGTAAAAACCAGTTAACTTGAAACTGGCAGACAGGATCAGACTCATCCTCTAGTAGCTGATCCTGTCATTGTCGACACCTTTTGTTTGAAGAGCTAGGGAATTCTGTCACTTGACAGTGTCGTGGAGCACTACCAAATTCCTGCAGGTGACATGGGCAGCTGGCAGCAGAAGACATCACTGAGTCTTGACAGTGACGTCTACTCTCTGCTGCCTGACATTCACCAGCAGGAGCAAGTGAAACCAGTGACACCTGACAGTGACAGGAAAAGGTGAGAAACTGATCCTGAAAAACAAACTAAGCACCTTCCAGAAACAAGGGAGTCCCACTAACTCAGTTCATAGAGTTGCAAGAGCAGAAAAATGAACAGATCAAGTGTTTTTATTGCCCCCAATTCAAAATTATACTGACAGGTATGTGGAGTTAAAATATTGCGAAGAAGTATATTTTTAGAGCAGTGCTCTTAGAATTATAGAACACCTGTCAAATTCCATCAGTGAAAAGCTTCATGATTTAAAGGAATTTAATTGACCCCTACTTTGTTTTTCAGTTTCACTGGGAAGGTGTCTGCATTCTTGATTAATTTGTCTTTCTTGTTTCTCTTCTAACATTCTGCTTGCATTTGTGAGGACAGGAGCATAAACTATGACCTAGGGGCTCCTGTCTGATGTTTTGCAATCGAGAATAGAAGATAACCAAGATAGATATTTTAATCATTTTTTATTAAGAAGACAATATATTCCAAAGTTGAGTTTGTTTGTTTGGTTTTTTTTCTAACCTGGGGATACAAATCATGTACAAGCAAAACTTACTCCTAAGCAATGTGACAGAATAATTTCACATGAAAAATGTAATATATAGACATTAACTGCTTTATTTTCAAGTAACAGATTTATATGCTTAACTTTCATGGCTTAGGTACAGTAAAAGGCTCCATTAATACATACTGCTACAGCCTGTAAAATCCTACTAAATCAGTGAGATCATCCTAAAGTGAGTAGTGTTAACAACTCAGTGTCAGAATCAAAAAGAGAGTGGGATGAAACAAGTTTAATCTTGGTGTAACATTTATCTTTGTTTATAACACTGCTGAATTTGATAAATCTGTATCAATTAGTAACATAATATACCACTTAAACCTGTATAACTAATCTGTTTGTAGCCTAACATTGCTAATGTTTGATTAACGGAATGGAAGTAAATCCATTGTTAGAAGGATTCCCGGATGAAGAAGAGAATATTCATGAAAAGAAAACTGCTATGAAAGCATACACAATAATTAATGATGGTTTAATAGGGAAATTACTACTCCTACAAAACCTGAATCTTTTTATTGTGAATGTTGATTAGCAAGAGAGTAGCTCTGAGTAAACACAGAATGCATGCCTTTGGAATATTTGACAAGAGTGTTTTCAATAAAAAATACTTTCTCCATGTCGTTTTCATTTTGAGGTGCACAGTTTGAAACACTGAAATGCTTCATGTCATTTGCTCAGAATCGCCTCCGTTTGAAGGGCAGGTCTTGGCCTTTATTAAGACGTTGCTCCAAGTCTCTTATGGTGTTTCGGAGAATTTCAATTTCCTTGTTTTTCTCTTCCTGGAGATGCTGCAGCTTCTGTTAAAATGCAGGCAAAGGCTTCATTCTTAAACATCACATAAAATTATGTAATGATACATTTTGCTATTGTAAGAAATATTCTCATCAGAATATTTTCCTCAGTATTTCGCATCACAAAATTACAAAAATTGTTTCCCCAGAATCCTGTTTTTCTGACATCCCAAAGTTGTTTACAACAACAACAAAAAAGCATTTACACAGTTTATATCAGTGTCTTTTATGTCAGCTCTATATTAAGTTGCCAGGTTAACAATTCAGTACTGAAACCACCTCCCATGTGGCTTTTTGTTGCTGCTTACCCTCATCAGTATCAGTATGCCAAGAGCCATGACAGCTGGAGTTGATGATCTTAAAAGCCTTTTCTATCTTAAATTATTCTTTGATTCTATGAATTCCGTTGTGTAGAGGTGGGAGGGGTGTGTGGGGGAGAACACACAGAGAAACCCCAGGGAGCTCCTGCTGCAAACACTCTGAAACGGTACTCGGTATCTGTGGGTTACAGGTTGTGAAAGCACCTACCCTTCGATAGATACTTTGTGGCAAGACTGAAGCGTCTGAAAATGACTTTGTGGTTTTATCCTGAGCTCTTGCCAGTTTAGCATTGAACTGAAAGAATCAGGCAAAGACAAAACAGTAAGTATGAACAGGGGAAAAAAAAGTATATGAAATATATCAAGTATAATTTTCACTTTTTATTAGTTGCATTTTTTTACCTGAGCATAGTAGCAGTAAGCCTTTCTACTAATTAATCCTAGAAAAATGAAGGTACTTATGTTTATTTTAAACAGAATGCAGGTACCAGTTATGTTTCTTAAAAAAAAGGCCTCAAAATTTAGCAAAACTAGTGCAAATATGACAAACTAAAACCATGTAGATAAAAAAGACACTTCTGAAAAAAAAATTAAATTGAAGGCTTCTCGGCCACATATTTACAGGAGGAGAAAATGCAGAGGATGCTAAAAACCTCCAAAATAATCATTCTTCTCTTATGTTCCAAGGATAACCCAGCCTGAACACTTTCACATCTTATTTCTTTTTTGATGTGAGAAAGGTTTGAAGTATTTCCTTAATTCTTTCTATAATGGGAGTGATTTAAAACCTGAGCAATGAAATATTTGTTGAGTGCTCTGGCTTAAATCTCTGCAGGACTAGATATTTTTATTGGAAATTTATTTAAAAATATATTTATGTTCCCAGCATTCAGAAATTAAAAACAAGAAATTTAAGCAGAAAACATTGTTGAATTTTTTTATAGCTCAAAATCTAAAAAAGTTTCAAAGTAATTTAATTTGTAACAAGAACAGAGCAACCTTCAGTCTCTCTATACAGTGGGTGGAACTTGATTCTTGAGGAGGACTCAGTTACCATTGTGGAAGGGAGCACCTGCCACTGGTCTTTGTAAAGACAATAAATAATTAAGTTTTCTAGATTCCATCATATTACTTTGTTAAGTACTAATTAACGTTTTTTCACTACAGTCTCTTTGAAGTTTACCCAATGCCCAGTTCATCTTTAAGTCAGCTTTGTAATGCATACCTCTATCTGCAGTTTAATTATTTCATTCTGCTTCTCTTCATTTTGAATTTTCAGCTGTCTAGTTAGCTCTAATATTTCCAGTTCTTTTTTCTCTCTCTGTTCTCTGTACTCCATTTCTGTTACTTCGACTAGCAACACAGTTAACACCAAATATTATGATTATAGATAGATGAAAAATTAGCATCATTTTCCAGATATTAAAACATTCTTGAACACCAGGTCAACATTTCACTGGAAGAGAATTTCATTCAAGCAAAAACCATACTGAAACTATATGAAAACCACACCGTCCCATCCCAGTAAGATAGTGTCTTTTTAAAAAATCATCATAAGTTAGAAAAACTTTCCTTGTTGTTTTCAGCTATATGGATGATCAAAAAGTCCTCCTTTTTAAGGTTGTGCCTCTAATGGACAAAATGAACATTGAAATCAATTTTTTCTTGTTGCAGTATTATTTATTTGTGAAAATAATGTCCTACTCTCCTGAACACAGAACATTTTAACAGCAGTCTAGCTTACAGTTCAAAGCAAGATTCCAGTCAACACTTAACACAAAACTTCAGTCCTGCAGATTTTTAGGCCCACATTCCCAGCATTTGTTCTAACTGTTTGGGAATTTCTGCTCGTCCTATGTTGCTGTACTAATGCTTCATTACCACTGTCTGCTCTCTTCGGCTAAGATAAAATTCCATTAAACACTGCCCACTTCTAGTGTTCACATGTTTCCACTAAGAAGTGGAATTTATCCTAGATGAAATGTAGCTTCTACAGGTTACGATATGTTTTACCCATTGCTAAAGCATTCAGTCTTCAGAGAACTTACATTTTTTCCTTATATCGCAATTCAACTGTGTTATTTCCAATTTGTGGTCTTCCTCTTTGTTTTTAATTTCTCTCATGAGTTTCTCAATTTGATCTTTATACTCCTGTGAATGTAAAATGTTTTACAAAGATCTTGCAGTTTCTGTGCTTTTAGCCTTCTGCAAAGCACAACTATGATGCAAAAATGTACAGTACTCTATAATTCAGTACTTGTTTTATCCTCAGTCTTGTGAATTTAAATGCCCAATTACTTCTTACACTTTCTGGCTGAAGTCCACAGATGAAAAACATAGCAGATTTCATTGTATTACAGCTATCTGTTAATATAAAATTAGAAATTGTACTTCTTAGGAGAACAGGCAAGTGGAGAGGTAATATTCCTTTCCCCAGACCGGTATCTGACACAATGATGCAGTTAGTTAAGGGACTACAGTTTCACCTTTGTGAATTTTTGACTCTAGGATTGCATGATTCAAGTATGAATTTTGCTAGTATTGCTTATACCAAGGATTCCACAAATTCATGCTGGTAGCAGTGGACACATCAGTGATACCAGAAGTAGTGATGCTCAAAGTTTGAACACGCCAAATATGAATTTACTCCAGTAACTACTCCAGAAATACCAAGGAATTGTCTGTAGCTGCCACTGTTGAGGTGCTCACTCCAAAGTTGTTACTGCAGCCTTCCAACAAGACAGGTCGCCACTCACCAGAGCAGCGCCTGGGGGCACTCACCAAGGCAGTCACTGATTGGGGTAAGAGTATATGGGGACATAGTCAGGTGCCTTCAGAACACCAGGAAGTCCCGCTGTGCTCATAAATGTGTTTAGTGGGTGGAATAATAGTTTCTCACATCCTTCAGAAGGCATTAATAATTTTTTACTCAAACTGTCAAGATAGCAGTTCTGTTGGTATGAATTTTTAATTTTAACTCGCAGTACAAACACAGGCAAAGGAAATCATCGCTGAGATTCCTAACCCTAAACAGGTAACAGATCTGCACTCTTCACACAGAGAACTATGGAAACAGAGAACTACAACTAGCCCTGCTGGTTTCACCTCCTTTGCAAAAATGACTGCCATAGATAAAAAGTAGATAGATCATACATGGAATTTATTATGAGATGCAGATAAGAAGTAGAACCCTATTATCTTTGTAGTATTTGTTCCTGAATAAACTAGACAAAATTAAGACCAGTCCTGATTCTCTGGCAGCACAACCAGGCATCTTCAATGTCAAAACCTTATTTCCACACAAAAAATTATGTTAATGCAAGGGATTAGAATTGTAAAGGTAAAGTTGAATTTAAAGCTAAACACAGCTAAAAAATACCCCCAAGTGCATCTTAAATTGAGCCAAAGTTCTCAGCACCAAGGTAGTTTTAACCTCTTAGTTCTTCTAACACCTTCTCATATGGGTACTGTCATGAGAACACGCCTTCTCTTTTCACTAATGATAAACATTAAGAGAAGAGCAACAATAAGAACATCAATAGCAAACCCAAGAATAAAAAGATATACTACACAATGGGGATGCAGTATTATTCCTCTACTTTAAAGAATGATAATTTGTGACATACCTCTTCACAAGTCTTTAATTTATCTTCCAAGATGTGAATGGTACCCTTCAGTCTATCATTTTCATCTACAGAAATAAAAACTAAATGGGGCACTAAAAAGTACATTTTGACAATTTCATCAGCATGATAGCAGAATAAGGAATTTTTTGCATTTTTTGACTTGGCTGAACTTTAAGAAACTTTTTTCGTAGACATTATGATCATCATTACAGAACTACATACCTTCAGTCTCCATTTTTTAACAAGAAAAATCATAGTTTAATCTTAATATTTGCCTGGTATTACTACTTAGAACTGTCCTTAGCCTTCTGATAAATTATGCCTTCAAGAAAATCTAGATGCAAAGTTCTTTGACTCAGAAAATTAAAGACTATCATCATGGCTACAACAGTTTCAAATTGGAAGATGCAATTTTGAAGTACTTGTTTCCCAAAAACTAGAAACCAGTATGCAAACACAGGATTTAGAGAACATAGGTAATGCTTTTTTATTATTAATATCAGTTTGAATATTAAAAACATCCATATACTTCCAGTGTTAGAGGTTTATTAATATATATGTGAATATGCCTTGAACGCATAATGGTCATAAAATTAACTTCATGGTGTACTGCTGAGCTGTAGGATGAAGATACAGCAAGTATTTATATATTTTATTTTCAAGTAAAAATGAGTAGTTGTCAAGTACATGTGGATAACAGCAATAATATTTAATAACATTATACTGAAGATTAAGACACTTTAGTTTAACAAAGTGATAAAAACTGTGCATAAACACTTGAATAGTCTACAATCCAACAGCTGAATGATGCTTTCTCACCTATTGCAAAATTGCCTGTGTTATGCTGAAATGAATTTAAAGCCCAACTATTGATTAAAATAACCTCCCTGACATAGTTTCTAAGTAGGATAATGGCAATAGACATTTATTACTGCAAAAGATTGATTTTAGATACTTTTTTTTTGTTTCTGTTTGTCTACCAGTAAGTTTCTGTGTCTGACAAAAATCAGTATACAAACAAAAAAATTAAATGCCTGCTCATTTGAAATTACAGTACAGCATGTATATAATAACATTTTTTGCCTTTACCTTTCACGTTACACTGGTTTTCAATGGTTTGTGTTAGACCTTTTATCACATTCTGTAGAGTACTGCACTCTGAAAGAAATAAAAGATCCAGTATTTTTGAATAATGTCTTCACAATTTATATTTTGTTCACAAAATTTTATCAACTATTTTATAATAATTTTGGTTCAGTATTACTCTAAGTCTTCTTACTGACTGTAGAAATAAGTCAGATTATCATTACATGGTTACTGCTTAATTTTAGCTTTTAGTTTGATGATAGATTAAAATAAATTTTATGAAGCAATACAAACAATTTCATAAAACTATTACATTTTTGTTTCTGGTCAGAACAAGAAGCATCTTTTTGTTTTCTGGGCAATATTAGAAGTTTTCCATATCAGCCTTCCAGAAATTTGATGTATTTAATAAAACTGAGACTTACTTTCCTGACAGTATTTCCTTGCCAATATTCTTTTTAACAACACCAAGGGTATCCACTCATTGCAGTCTCTCACCCCATTTCTACCCTTTTCTTGATGCATTTAACATTCATCTTGTGGCTCAACATAAACGTTGAGAAATTCAGAATATGTGTTGTATCTCCATTATCTCATTTTATACAACATAATTATACATGCAAGCTCTTATCAGTTTATAAACTTGTATTTCATAATTTTATTTTTTAAACTGTATTTTTAATATTTAAATACCATTTGTACTTCCTGTAATATAGGATTTGGTTTTCATTATATATGACTTTCATCCCTTATGTTCATTGTAAATTTATCAGTAAAGTCGCAAAACAGTCAAAGACTGGGTACCGTGGGGGCTCTGCAACTGAGGTTGCTTACTTTTAAAACTTCTTTTTCCAGAGTACCACTGCATTTCTTAAGTGGCTTTTAATTTCCACAACACGTAGAAGTTTGCTAAATAACAGTTACTCATCTCATCAGACTAAAGCCCTTTGGAAAACTGTCTGTCATATAATTAAAGATTACATTACAAATAATGGAGTGAGAAAGATGAATTAAGATCCCAGCTAACAGATTCAGTTTTCTCCTCAGTCTTTTTGACCGTTAGCCTATTCTTCCATCGAGTCAGCTTTTCATGCAGCTGAGTACGTTAGCCAGATACCTTCTCCCGTTCCATGCTTCCAAAAAAACCCCCTCCAAAAAACCAAAACCAAAACAAACAAACAAACAAACAAAACCAAACACCCCCACCCCCCCCAAAAAAAAAAAAAAAA
>VZTI01004717.1:158503-181051 GCA_013397865.1 Struthidea cinerea
ACAAAACAGTAGAGGGAGCACGAGCAGCACAGAAACATTGCCTGCCCCTCAGTTGCCGTGCTGGATCAAAATCATCTGCGGAAAAATCCTATTCAAAGCTGGAATGACTAGATTAGCATGCCCGTTTGTACCAACTAGTTCTACTACGAATTTCTTCCCATTTGAAAATGTGTGGAAATAAACTCAGATGCTTGTAATTCATGCACAATTTGGAAAGACACCTGAGTCAACACTAGAGCAGCAGCTAGTCTTTAAAAAGAATCACAACTATTTAAATGTAAGCCACTCTTTTGTTCAGTCCCAAGAATATCTGCTTATCCTTCTTATCTTTAAAGGACATATCTTGGCAAATCCGATATGTAATTACAGTTCTGACTGGAAAAAATTCCTGGGAACGCACAAGTTTTGCTTGCCTACATTACGGAAAAGAATCAGAATTTTGCTAAATGTTTGCAGCTTTGTGGATCACTGGCATAGCATCTGCTATGGATTCTGTGTAGCTCCCTGCCTGTAAGGAATACTGCCTACATGCAGAAAGACTGAACATCACAACTGCTCATCTGCATTTATAACTGATTTCTTATAGGGCAATTACATCAACTACCTTTTCCTCTGACACCTTAGAAACACTAAATAAACAAATACCCAACCATGAAGATGCTAAATACAACCTCCTTAAGTGTTTCATAGACAAAAATGTGAATGCTTCTTTTAGAAAACTAGAGTAGAATTAAATTCAGAACCGTAGCAGCACAAGAGTCTGTTTAGCCACCATAGAAAAGGTTTAGGAGCAGAAAACAAGGATGCCAGACTTGTATCTGTCTTAAATGGACTTGTAATGATTTGCACAAAACAAAAATGTTGTTTTGAATCTTATCTTTGTTTAGCAAAGAATGTATCAAGAGAAAATAAAGTTAATTTATGACTTCTCAGAGTGTGTATACACTGGCCAAGCTGCTTTTCTTTTCCCACCTTATCTTGGGTGTTTCACTGCCCTCTCCCTTCAATTTTCATTGTTTTCTTTCTTCCTTTGCACTTTCTTCAGAATTTCCAATCTTCTTTTACCTTAAACAGTTCTAGGGAAGGACTTCTGGCAAGGATATCAAGGAGTCCTCAGTTTCTCACTTTTTGGAGATTTCTTGGGGTGTGAAATGCTATTTTTGTTGTTGTTGTTGTTGTTGTTTCTTAGAACAAAGTGTTCTTCAGCCAGGATAAAATTCGACCACCTCCACCCCACTACCACTAGTAGCCATAAACCCTTCAGTGTAGGTGGAGCAAACAGCCTTTCGTTCCATAGCGCTTTTTCTTCCTGCTCCTCTGCTGTAAGCAATTTCTGTTGCCTTTGGACTAATTTTCAAAAGATATTTCAGGAACTGTGGCTGAGTTTGGTTCTGGGAAACAGCTTGGGACATAAGGCTGGGAGAAATCTTTTTTACAAGCCACTATTGGCAATACTACTCTATAAAAGCCATTCTCACAACTACAGTCTGTTCAGGTAACTATTGCCAGCATAAAGATTGAAAGTATCAATGCTGTATTTGGTCCCTTGTGCCTTCTCCAGTTCTGCACAGGACCCCTCTATAATCCCATCAATATTAAAGAGGGTTTGGGGTCTTTTTTAATCCCACAGTGCTTTGACCTTCCAAAAGGTTTTTATAAAGAATTTAACTATTGGATACAAAAGTTTTAATACTCTGATTCTGAATACCACATAATGCTATTACCCCTTTTGAAGGGTCAGCATGGCAGGTCAATTTAATAAAGGTGCAAAGACCATTTCTATCAATTGCAAAAAGAAGAAGAAAAGTAGTTTAGAAACTTTATAGACTTACTAATTTATAATCACTATGTCAGCCTTTCGCATCCTTTTGAAATACTCTTAATGTCACCATCATTTTTCACAGGCTCTGCTCATCTCCAGTAACATGTTAACTGTTTACCTGAAGGTTCCTGTGACAGCGTTTGCCACAGTTTATGTCAATTTTCTGCCCAAGATGTTTTTGAAAGTCTGCTTTCTGAGCATCAATAATTAATACAATTCAAAATTATAAACTTACAAGCATTTCATTCCCTGATATTTGAAGGGTTCACCTTATTGGTAAGCACATTAACCTAATAGTTTAAATCACAGAATGGGCCCTTACTGGGTCATATGGCCCAACCTCCCTGCTCAGGCAGGGCCACCCCAGAGCACACCCAGATGGCTCTTGAATGGCTCCAGTGGGGGAGACTCCACAGCCTCTCTGAGCTTAACCTAACAGAGCAGCCATGATGATTGTCTTTATTTCTAAATACATTCTATTCTTTTGGCATCTTATTAATATTTCACTTCCTCATCATCGAAGAGCTTTCAGAATCACCTCTTGGATGTCCCACATTGTTCCAACTTCCTGCTTTTCACTTGTTTTAGTCAATGTTACTAATATCTCTGCAATAACTCTTACTCATTGACCAGGATCCTTGTCTTCCAGCAATTCTCCTCCTATCTATATCTGCACTATTCCTATGACTTCAATATTGTTGAGATTTGTTTTTTCCTGACTACACCTGTTGCTGAAACATTAGTGCATATTTCAGGCTGATTGCTCTGGTATTTTTACTTGGACTTCTGCCAGCCACACTTTTTTTTTCCATTATGTATTTCAAAAGAAGATCCAGAGGCTGTTCTCTTCAGTTGTATCAGCATAACTATCTCATTAAAAAATTTCTCTCTTATCTCATGGAAGTGAGGCACTACTGTTTACAAAGCACAAATCTCTTTCCTGACTTTGATCTGTTTTCAGATCCATTCCACTCCCTTGTTGCAGTCATCCCAGCTGTTCTGATTTCCTGAGTTGTCTCTTTCACTTTCTCTGCTACCGTTTATCCCATAGGTTTTACGGTAAGAATTATTTATTCTTTTTTGTCCACATTTTCCTTTCCCTAACTGCTTTACATAAACTCACTCCTTTCTGGTTTCATCAATAAAGAAACCTCTTCTGTTTCTGAGTGACTGTCCTGCACTGTCTGACTTTTGTGCTAAATAGAGAAACAAGTGTCTCTGATTCAAACCAAAGTTCCATCCAGTTCACTATGCCACTTCACAATACACACTACAAGATACTTCAGGAAAGATGAAAAAAAGCTGGATAAATGCTACCCTTAGTACATCCTCTCAACTTCCAAAACACAAAATTAGGGGAGACAATGAGAGATACTGTCTTTGTGTTTAACAAATCTGTTACAGTTTTTTTCTGTGATTTTTTTTTCAATCTTTTTGGACTAATATATACTTCTTTTATGCACAGGCTTCTGTGGAACTGATTTAACTTTATTTTGTAATATATGGGAAAGTTCCTCCTTTTGTTATCTTTAAATCAATAAACAAGTTTTATTTCCATCTAGTTTTATTATTACATTAGATAATGAATATTCTATTCTGTAGTCAATTTCTCTGTGCCATTCACTATTTTACACTATGAGTCCTATCAGCTCTATTCTTTTTTTGGCTGAAAAGTTCCTAGTCAACCAAAGTCTTCCTTCGGATGTTCGAAAACTGTGAAAGCCCCAGGTGCATTTTCCCCCATGCACCTTTTGGGCATTTGGCTGGGCACAAGGCCATCTTAGAAAGAGTATAGATGGTGACATTGAAAAAAGCTGGCAGCAGATTCAAAAATGGATGCCCCTCCTTCCCTCGGGAGCTGATTGTAAACTGAGGCTTTTGCCCATGGCCTGTGCTGCAGTTGTGTGGCAGCCACATACCAGACCCTGGTCATGACCTAGGGAGTGATTTCCTGGCTTGGTATCAGACCTGCCTCATCACCTGGGACCAAGTAGTGATCCTTGGGCCATGTCTGGCCTTTGTTACCATTTCTGTACTCCATTCTGACTCAGCATCCTGAGTCACTCCCATCACTACGGACTTGTTTGGTAATGTAGACTTTTGGCTGACCGTGGCAGTCCTCACTGGGCCAGCCCTGCATGGGCACAGGGGGAGTGGGTTGTGCATGGTTAAGCCCCTACATCCATGTTCTTTGTTACAGGAGTGGTTCCTGACCTTGTACCTTGCTCCTCCCTGACCACACCAAGTCTTGCCTCCTTCTCTGTTACCTTTTCTAGTTCTGCTATGACTGTTTTGAGATGTTGGACCAGAATATGACATGAAAATCACAGACCTTACAGAGTCACAATGCTTATTTCTCTTTTTCTTCCATAATCCTGTCTACCACTGTGTTTGCTTCTTTGTCTACTGATATTTTAAGAGAATATGAATATTTTAAGAGAACTGTTCAGAGGACACCAAGATCTCGTTCCTGAGAAGCAGCCAACTAAGATCAACAATTGTTTATACAAAATGTCTCCCATATGCGCTGCTACTGGTCTCCATCTCCCCTGTCATCCTGTATCATGAGTTTTTTGGTATATCTGAAGAGATTTTCATCATAACCAAACTTCACTCACTCAATAGCTCAATTTCAACACTCAGTTTCTGATTATGCTAAATTATCCAAGTTCCAGTGAAGATTTAAGTAAAACCCAACTGGCAATCTCCCTCCTATGTGCAACTAAGTTTATTCCTACCCTGTTTTCTAACTTTTAGCAGGATGACTTCCCAGAGATGAAAGTCCTACAAAAAGATGCACCTTTCAGCTACTTTACAAACTACAGAAGAATTAGCAACCACAAATCCATGCTAAGCACTAGATATTGTTTCTCATTTCAAATACTCATCTGAAAACAGTTCTAGAATACAGCAAATGTTAATTTTATAGTTTTCCTGTAATTCCTCCTTTGTTTCACAACTTTTTAAATTATGATTATAGACTTCTAATTCCCATCTGTAAATGGTAAATGATATTTTATTGGCTTCCATTGAACAGTTTGAATCCTCATAATATTAATATGAATATTAATATTTACTATGAGATGGATTTTATTACATGACTCAAGATTAGGCAGTACTGCTTTTCCCACAATATCTTAGATACTTGCTATGGGTTTTTTTATGGCTGAAAATAATGGAAATATTTTTCAGAACTTCTTGAATATATGCAAAAATCATACCTTTCTAAAAAAATAACTTACCCTCTTTTATTGATTCCTCCTTTGATTGGCTTAATGTTAGCAATCTGTTACATTTTTCCAACTGATGAATCAGTAGGTTATTTGCTTCATTAATTTCTGATATTTTCTAGAAAATTGGAAAAAGACTAACATTATATTAACGTGTAAAGTTTTGAGTTTTAAGTGAATAAAAAATTTAAAAATTCCACAATACGGCAGTCACAAGCCTGTATTATTTCCCATTCAGGAAATTCCTTTATAGAGAGGAATGATGCTAGACTTGATATCTTGTGCTATTCCAAGTTTACTCTGCAGAACTAAGAATGCTGACTTACATCATGACTTATAAACTATTTTCCTCTCAATTCTGTAGCCCAGAATCTGGATCAATCCTCTTCAAGGTTCCTTCTACTGCCTTGCATATGAGGCTGTCAATGCTCTTGCAGAGCAAGAACTTGAATTGTGGGTGGGCATAGGGACTGGTACAATAAGTTTATTCCAAGAGAAATGCTGAATTTATTTCTGGTGCCCCTTTTATACTACTTCTAGTATGGATTTGCTGACCAGGAAATCAGCAGGAAGATGATCAACGTCAGTCTAAAAAGAAACACGGTACTGATTTTCCTCAGTGGGTTGACCTTTTCAGAAATGACACACATATAAGCTAAAGGAAGCTCAATGCATATGGAATGTAAGAATCCATGCTCCTGATAAGACAATGACATTTCTGTAGAATAAGGAACAATTTCTGACCACCTGGTCTGGTGAGAGGTGTCCTTGCCTACAGAACGGGGGTTGGAACAAGGTGGTCTTTAAGGTCCCTTCCAGCCCAAACGATTCTGTGATTCTATGAAAGCTGGGTAATACTGTTATCTTCAACACCATCTTCCACACTCTTCCTGAGAAGGCAAACTGGCCTCTGGATGATTAAAATTCTAGCACAGGAACAAAGCCTTCTCAGACTTCACAGAATTCACTCCTATGACTCCAGGATACAGTCAATACAAACATTTGTCCAAACAAAGTTGGTATTACGAGGCATAACAATAAACTGATACCACTTAAAGAAATTTTCACTCAAAAAGCTTTTGAAAACGTCACACAATAATCATAGATGGCAATCTCAAGATTTTATACCTTCTTCACTTACCTTTTCTATCTCTGAGAAGTCATCTAGAAGTTTATCAAGGTTCACCACACTAGTTTTCTTCATAGTTTCTTAATCACTATGATTCATTTATTGCTGGACCATATAATTAAATGACCACTATATATATAAAAAAATAGATCTATAAATGAATATATTTCTCATTCATACTATGTAAATTCTTAGGCAAAAATGTAAGCAGAACAAGAATACTCTTTTTTAAAACTAAAACTATTTTTGCATTGAAGCTAAACTTCAGCCTATTTAAGGTCTTGCATTTCTAGGAAATACAATGAATGTCAGAAAGCCCAAACAAAATCTGCCAAACTGATATTGTAGTTGAATTTGGAAATTTTGCTGCAATTAAAAAATTAACCTGGATCCACTTCCATAGACAGAATAATGCACCAGGCACATATTAATGCAGCATCTTTTACCTGTGTAGATGCTCTGATACATAACTACTCAATTTTAAAGGTACTGACATATTTTCTTATAAACAACAAGTGTTAAATCAGTAATAGACACTGCAACACATAAACCTTGCTGCAGAATAAAAAGACAGTATTTTGAAAGGCACCCATATAGTTCCAGATTTTTAACACAACCCCTATTTTTATAAATCCTACTTACAGAATCTTCAACATATATTTGCAAGATGGATCTGAAATACACAACATGAATGTGTCTAAAAATATTCAAACTATCTGTCAACATCAGCCTCCATGAGACAAAAGTTCCAATACCAGTAAACCATGTGGTCCAAACAAAATCATCACTTCTATGTGGTAATGTGTATTTTTACAAATAACAAAAAAAATGCAATCAGAGAGATGAACCAAAAGTTAAAAAGTGTTCACTACCCTGAAACTGAATGGATTTCCAGACAGAAATACTTGCAGTACAGTTAGGCAGAAATAGGTAAATGCACAACACTAAGCTTGAACCAAAATGATATAACTGAATTATTCTCTCAGTCATTCAATATTTACAAGCTTTTATATGTATGTAACTTCTTTAATGAAGCAGTAAGATATTGCTTCTGTGGTTAATACTTTTTTTCCCTTGAGCCCACTGTTTCCTCAGTGAGACTAAAACTAAATCATAAGCCAAAGCTCAGTTTTTTAAATTAACAGTTTTTCAGAATAGAGTAAAAATAAAAAAATTAATGCTTCTTAGTAAAATTAATGGGGTCTTGGGTTTTTTAAAAGGAATTAGTAACCCTAATGACTTGTAACGTACTACAATGCAATGATTTGTTAAATTGGGATTTTAAATATGTATTTCAATGTATTTATATTGTATTTATTGTATTTATATGTAAATATGTGTTTAAAATGTATTTAAATATGTATCAAATTTTACAAATCATTATACATCTTAATATTCTGTTAGTTGGTAATCTAAATGTACGCTACGAATGTCAAGCCCTGACTTTTCCAATCCTTATCATGGTTAGCATCTTATATTTGTCAATCACCATTTTTTCCATTATATTCTTAAAACTGTGTTTCACCCTCCACATTTTGACAGAGGATGGAGTTCAGCTGCCATGTTGCACTGTTTTGTTTGTGTGTTTCCTTATTCTATGGCATCACTTGTTTTCTCGGAAGACAGGATGTGCTCAGCACTTGGCAACAGTACCACTGGGTACAAAACTCCTGCTGAACTGGAACAGTGAATTAAAAATAATGTTGTTTTATTAATGTTGTATTTTTCGAGCAGGAAAACTCATCACTGTTATTTTTGTGCATATTACTATTATACATGTTATGTCTTCCAAAGGCATTTTTGTTAAGCCTCCCACTCCTGTTTTGAATGATGGCATTTATGTCACTGGGGGAAAAATTAAAGATTTAAATTGTGGGTTTGACCGCTGTAAAAGTGACACCTTCCTTTAACGCCTCTTTGACCCCTTGCCATCCACGCTTTCCCAGTGTCACTTTTAAAACTATTGTTGCTGATGATCCCGTTTGGAAATTTAAGTTTTCATGTTTTCGCTGCATGTGGCAGTGAAACATACATATATAGAGAGAGAGAGAAAGAGAAAGAGATGTAGACATTAACTGAATGTAGCAGGCACGTCAGGCCTGCCCGTCATTTCCCGATCCCCGCTCACCCCGCGCCCCCTCAGGCACCTGAGGGGAACCCGCGCGCCCCCGAAGGCGGGAAACCCCGTCCCGCCGGCGGAGCGTACCACTACAGGCCCTCCGGGGGGCGCCTCTCCCCCCCCGCCCCGGCCCGCTGCTGGGCTCGGCCGCCCCCCGCCTGTTTACAGCCTCCCCCCAGGTGCGATGAGGGTCCTTATTAAGGCTTGGATCTGTCCTCATTAGACAGAGACAGCTGTTAATTTACTTTATGTACCTAGATTTCTTTTCAGAACTAGGCTGTATAATTGCATTCCTAGAGCCCGAGCTGCATCCTCGTATGTGACACCGCACCCTTGAGGGGAAGGGAGTACCCAAGATTTATAAATGCTGTAGTTGAAGAGAAGGACGGAAGTCAGGGAGCCGACAAAAATTTGAAGTTGTTATGTTTGTTCCTGACCTACCCTGTAAGCACATGGCAGTGGGTTTTGGATAAAGGGATAAGAATAAGATAGAACCAATGAGGGAAGGGAAGGGAAGGGAAGGGAAGGGAAGGGAAGGGAAGGGAAGAAGGCGTCCAGGGTCTTGGGTGGGCTTGATCCCCCCTATAATCCATGCCCACTTCTTGGCCTCCTTGGATTCCTGCACTTGTGCTGTGCTCGGTTGTGCTCCAGAAACTGGAACAACAATGTTTGTCCTGGAAAAGTGCTGCCCTACCTCTGCATGGCCCCTTCTCCGGCCACATCTTGTTCTTTCTCACACTGTGTTAGTACCAACAATGCTTGGTTTTTACCAACAATTCTTGTCTTGTCTTGTCTTGTTATTACCAACAGTCCTTTCTTGGCTCAACAGCCATCCAGCTATCTGTGCTAGAGACACACACATTGAGACATACACCCTTATCTTCTGAGATTATATAGAGTATAAATGGACCTCTTGTCTGAAATGCTAAATACTCCACAGCTTTCTCAGATGACCTGGTTTTGTCTGTAACAAAGAGGGAGATGTTACACCTTGAATAATTTTTGGTGCTGTCCTCATGAGCAGAACTGTCTGCTGTGCAAATCAGAAGATGTGGGTGCATGCAGGACCTTTTGTGCCTACAAACATCCAGAGAAATAACAACCTATCAGTCATGGTCACCAATGCTGTTTTGCAGGCAGCTGCCGTATCAGGACCTCTATGGGTCGGTTGTGCCCACAGGGACATTGACTTAGACAAACTGATGAAAATAATTTTCACGGATAGAAGGTCTGCAGCTGAGATATGAGTGGGGAAAGGACACAGTGTCAAGTGTGTCACGGACAGATATTAATAAAGAAAGTGGTACCCAGGGAACGCGGTACATGCTACTCATGTTTACTAGCTCCCTTTCCCTGCTTCACATACCAGTTTTTACAAAGTCTATTTCACAGTTTCAGTTGTCCTTGTAAATTGCACAAATTTTTCAAAAGGTTTGGTACTTTGAAAAAATTATAATTAAAATTTTGTAATTAAAGTTAATAAAATTGTTAATCACAGCAATTAGTGTACATCTTAGACCTAGAAAAAAGTGCAGTCACTGTTGATTGCTATAGAGAGAAAACCCCACCAAACACTTGTGTAGTGAGCATTTTAATGCGCAGTAAACCACAGTATATTGCACAGACTGTTTTTTGTGTTAATTATTTAGCTGTAGTTTTATTGTACGGATTACATTCATAGGAAGACAGGGAATGAAGACTACAATCCAATTCTTATGATTACACAAAAATGTTACCCAGTGACCATATGTTATATTTGTAATAATGCTGTGCTAAATGACCCATATGTAAATATGTCATTTGACCTCTGGGAAGGTGATTACTATGAATAGACTCTGGAAAAATGCAGAAAATAAACATAGAGGGAAAAATGTTTGGCAGATTTTGACACAGAAATACATGAAATGAAGTCTATAAGCCAGGGGTAGAACATTTAGCTTGTAAAAGATTTAACAGTCAGCAAATATTCCTTTGTTTTAGGTTTTAAAATACTGCTGCTACAATAAGCAGTTTAATACTGCATGCTTCCGAAAGATGGGAATTTTATCTATAGTTCATTTAGAGTTCACTCTAATTTTTTTGTCCTTTTATAGGGTAGTAACTTCTTGTGCAAGACAGTTCAAGAGTCTGGTGGTCACTGAAAAAATGTTTGACATCCACTGTGTATTAGGCAGGAAAGCAGCAGGTAGCTGACGATGCGTACCGCAACCTATACTGCAGAGAGTTTCTGACACATACGGAAAACATCAATGTCTTTTGTTGCCATCCTGAGCATCCCTGTAGGAGAAACTGCTGCACCAAAGACCTGTGACCAGACATTGTTTTGTATTTTTCTATTCTACTTCAACATCATCTGTGTACATTTAAAATCTCATGGTTAGGCAAGGGCTTGAGCAGTTTTTTACTCATATTCATGCCATTTTGATGGTCTGTAGTAGCCTTCTGTATAACTCCAGCCATCTCAAATGGATGTGTCTGATTTACAGAGTTGAGTTTTGCAAGATTCAACTCAGTTCACAAAATAATTAGTTTTGACTTTTTCAGAAGAGCACATGGAAGGAAGAGCATAGTTTTTGACCTGCCCTGGACTGCCACAGCACTCATCCCAGGGTTTAGCAGAGTGTCACACTGACTGTCAGACTGCAGAGTGGCTTAATAAGATGGTAGTGTAAATTGTACTCTCGTGCATCTGGGGCGTCAGCATAGTGTTTGCTATGTTATATTCCTCTTGATGAAAGAGATTTGTTTTCTGGTTTAGGAGCTGAAAACTGTCAGAAAGAATATTTGGTATAGAAGTACCCATTTCTGTTTCATTCTCCAAAATGTTTATATTTGCCCAAACAATGAAAGCAGATATATACACAAAATACATACAAATAATTTGCGCAGAAGGAGGGGCAGGATGTGCCTCAGGCACTGGAGCTGAGATTCCCCTGCAGCCCCCTGGTGAGGCAGCTGTGCCCTTGCAACCCATGGGGGTCAGTGCCAGAGCAGGTGGATGCCCAAAAGAAGGCTGTGGCCCTGTGGGAAGTCCGTGCTGGAGCAGGCTCCTGCATGCTGTGGCAGGTTTGCTGGTGGGACTTGTGACCCTGTGTGGGACCCACGCTGGAACAGGCTGTTTTTGAAGGACTGCACCCCATGGAAAACTATCCACCCTGGAGCAGTTCATGAAGAACTGCAGCCCATGGGAAGGACTGACACTGGAGAAGTTAATGGCGAGCTGTCTCCCACGGGAGGGACCTCATGCTGAAGCAGGGCAAGGACTCTTCTCCCTGAGCAGCAGCAGGAATAATGTGTAATGAACTGACCATAACCCCCATTCCCGTCTCCCTGCACCGCTGGTGGGGAGGAAGTAGAGCTGGGAAAGGAGGGAGGTGTGGGTGGAAGGTGTTTTTAAGATATGTTTTACTCCTCATTATCCTGCCCTGGTTTTGATTGGTAATAAATTCAGTTTATTTCCCTCAAGTCAAGCCTGTTTTGACTGTGATAATTGGTGAGTGTTCTCTCCCTGTCTTTATCTCAACTCATGAACCTTCCGTTGTACTTTTTCTCCCCTGTCCAGTTGCAGAGGGGAGTGATAGAGCAGCTTTGATAGGTACCTGGCATCCAGCCAGGGTCAACTCACCACATTATTAAGTAGGGTAATATAGTAGAACACATTTAAGTAGATCAATATAGAAATAAATATATATGTGTGTGTGAGCAAATATAATTACTCAAACAGCATCTGTAGCCACTAAATAACCTCAGGGAAAAGAGTTGATTTCATGTTTGTTACCTAAGTATTGGGGTGGGAGTCTTAAGGGGGAACAAAAAGTTCACTTACTTTCAGCATGTGTTTTAGCTGTTATTTTGTTCAGAAACAAAACAGAAATGTCTGTTCACAAAGTATTTTTTTCTCTGTTCTTGTGTCTTCTTGCTTGTCAAAGGATGACCTAATCTTTGCTTTATAGCTTCAGTAGTTGAAAAAAAAATGTTTAGCATTTGTGGGAAACAGAAGAGTAAAAACTTCTGCAGTTAATGGTGGGTTTGTTTTACAACCCTGGAAGAAACTTGGTCTGGCATAATTGACAGAGATTTATGGACCTTAAGCAAGAGAATTACAAACCTATGTTTCTGTACCTATAAGTAAAAGCACGTATTGGGTGTTATGGTGAAGGGTCTTAAGTATAATAATGTGATTTTATAGTTTAAGTTAAGAATATAGATGTTATAATAGAAGTATCTGTGTGTATGTGACCTGACAAGTTATTGGTCAAGACACGACTGCATTGCAGTGAAAAGTATCACAGGTGATAGGCTATCAAGTCAAAACAAAGTTTCATGTTAAGTGCCTATTGGATTAGAAAGTTATAAATTGCCATGTAACCCTGAAATTTGTGACTGTCTGCCACTATTATGATTTGTTGCAAATCTCACGCTTCTGAGACTGGTGCCTTGTTTGTTATTTTAAGCAATAAATCCTGTGTAATTGCTATAGTCCCATCTCTCTAATTAAAAAATCTGACGAGAGAAAAGGAGTGCCGGGAAAGGCACTCCTGAGATGAGACTTACCACCCTAATAATCATTAGTAATTATGGTATGTATCAAAATACAAGTTTAATTTTTTGTAACAGGAGACTGGTAAGCAGTAAATTTCTAGTGTTCCTTATAGGAATCCCATACCTTGTAATTTTAACAGGAATGTTCTGTGAGGCAGTATGAACTTAAAAAAAAAAAAAGGGAAGGTAAACACTAGCTAAATGGCGAATGAAATCTCCTAAAATGTGTATCATTCAGTGAATCTGTGAAAACCCACACAATCTTCTGTGTGAGCTGTACCACACGCTCGATGTAAAATGGCTTTGGTTTGCCTTGAGAAATAACTTCCCAAATTACTACAGATGGAAAACTAGTTCACTGTATCTTGCTGTCTACAAGTTTTGTCTTGAATAGCCTGCATTCATCTGCAGCATAACTCATAATAAAATACTCAGCCATATGGAATGAAGGTAGCCTGTTCCAGTGCTTTGTTGCATAGACTGGTACGTGCTGTTTCCAAGAAGAAAAAAGCCCCTCATATGTTATTAGAAGCTGAGACCTTTGCAGTCATTTTACTGGTCAGAACAATGCTTTTGTTTTAAAAGTTTCAACCATCACCAAAGCAGGAGTGAAAACTTTAATTTGTAGCACAGCTTGTTGCTCTTTGTCTGACACAGATGTTTTTTTCATAGATCACAGAATCATAGAATGGCCTGGGTTGGAAGGGGCCTTAAAGGTACTGTGGTTCCAACCCCCCTGCTGTGGGCAGGGACAATTTTCGCTGGGTCAGGTTGCTCAGAGCTCCATCCAGCCTGGCCTTAAAGACTTCCAATGATGAGACATCCACAGCTTCTCTGGATATGTATATATCTATGGCAAAACAGAAATCAAATACTTAGACTAAACAATTTAACTACGTTAAAATAAAAGTTTAATCTATGCTACAGAGAAGAGAGGGTCTATCTATATACGGTTATTCTTATGCTCCGAGTTCTTCAGTAGTCAAGTATTCTTCATTAGAGGGTATCAATGTCATCCATTTGGAGACATTTCCAGGGAGAACATAATTATGTGAAACCAGATTCTTGACTTCGCTGAAAATCTTGAAGTCACTAGTATAATTTTATTCTCAAAAGATTTTCACTTTGCAAATTACTATTTACTATTTATACTGCATCTATGTCAACATCCCAGTCATGTCAAAATTCTATCCTGCAAGCCCAGGTGCAAGCTTACAAAAACCCTCAGTCTTTTCTTGGAAGCATTAAACGAATAGATATTCTATCCTCTTTAAATAGGATATGACAAAGATGACTGATGAATCTCAGAGATGAAGAGTATAAGAGAAAGAAGAATGAAGTCAAGAGAAGTAATTGTGTTGCTTCGTGGCTTCCTAAGTAATCTCACCTGTACTCCTGCACTTTCCCATCTACATTGGATTTATCTTTCTGTTGAATCCTGATGGGTGAAACTATTATAATTTCAACAAATATAACAATTATATTCTTACAATTTATTTGTAATTCTGGATCTCTTGTACTTTAAAGTAATGCTGAACTTTTGACCTAGTTTTCTTGTACACGTAAAGAACCCAGGGTGGTAGTGAGAGTTTAAACTATGCGAATGTCTGGATATGTGCCAGATTGGCAAGGAGTATATTATCTTAAATACATTTCTCTGGAACCACAGAATATTCAGAGCTGGAAGGGACCCAGAGCCATCATCAACGCTAAAGTGAATGACCCATATAGGGATCAAAACCATGACCTCGGTGTTGTTAGCACCATGCTCTAACAGTACACCATAGGATGTTTTGTTAGGGAGTACATTTTCCGTGATTATCAAATCTTGTCTTATTGATCCTATCCAAAGCTGTCCATTTAGATGGTATTTTCTTTGTTTTCTTACTTTTCCCTCCACTGACTATTAGTCCTTCTCCTATGGAAGTGAAACAGCTGGGTGTAGTCTTGTGAGAAAGGAATACTTCTGCCTTGTGCATCATGTACTACACTATGGAATCAGGAATGTAACTTGTAAAGACACATATGTCTATTTTCTTGTATTTCTGTTTTTGACAGTGCTCAATTTCAGTGCTAAGCTGAAAGCATGCATTTTACTTCTAAACAGACATTTAATACATTCCTCAAGAAAGTAAATCCACAAGGTTGTTGTAATTGATCAATTGGTGATTGGCAGAAATCAGCTAATTAATACTAATCCCATTCAGAAGAAAGTGACACAACTTTGCCATTATTTACACTATAAAAGCAAGAGACCATGTGTCCCTGGAGCTTTTCATAAAATAGGTCATTCTTTGGCTAGTCTGTTCTTGGTATCTGACTGTGACTACAATATGTATGAACCCCAACTGAGTAAAATTTTGCATCTTCAAACACAGTAGGTTTACAAATCTAATTGCAGTTAACACAGGAGCTTGTCCAGAGTTGCACAGTGTTCTGACAGTAGTTTGGCTCAGAGAATGTCACTTAAAATTTTCGTGGCATTTGAGGGCACTAGTAAATCTTTCTCATTCCACCAAGAAACGTGCAGCAAGAAAGAAAGAATTCTACCACATAGCTAAAAACTTAGGTTAAGGAACCCCACACAGCTAGGCCACAGGTGGAGGATAGGATGCTCATAATGATCTCTGGGTGACAACCATACCATGCATAAATGTCTGTTGAAGAAGGGTTGGACCAAATGGCCTGTGCTCATTTGGTAGCACAGTTTTAGCCAGACATCATGTCTTTGGTAGATTTCCAAGCCTGAGCCTTACGCTTCCAAGGAAAGTACATTTAGCTGGCTCACAGAATTAGTTCCTGAAGGAGATTTTCATCCAGAAGGGCAAGGTTGGTATTTCCTCTGCAACTTGAGGCTGCAGCACTGTACATGCTGCACAGATAGCTGTTGTGAAATAGATCTGAAAATTTTTAGTATGAGGAAGTTAACTGCCACTGTATTGATCTATACTTTATGTCTTTCTAGTATAATATCGTAAGGTTTCATATTCAAGGGAAATAATATATATATATATATATAAAATCTGTTAAAAGTTACTGCTGCAGAAAAAATATGACAAATCAATTTCCTGCCATGTCTAGGTCTCAGGTGTCTCCTGTGGAACAGATTTCATTTCCTTCAGTACAAGCTCAAAAGCAGACCAAGGACAGTAGTGGAAGCATCATTTGTAGCATCTGTGATGGGAAGCTAGAGAAAGTTGTAAGCATAAGCTCTTCAACTTTGCTTTTACTCCCACTAAGCCTTCTGCAGACTTTTATTTCTTCCAGTGTCAAGGAAGGGAGTTCACCTATGTTCTCTCACGAATTACCACATGATGTGGGATGATCTGCTTTCTCAGACTAATTTCAGGAAGGTAATGTATCATTAGTCAGCTAATTTTCATATATTAGGATAAAGGAATTTATATTATGCAAAAGAAATTCCAAATACTGTTGTGATAAAAAATTAAACCTGTCACACAGTGTGCCAGTTTCCTAGATGCATCAATTTTTATAAGTGCATCTGCTTGTCATGCTGACTACTGGCAGCTGCTCTGCTATGCCTGGTTCTCTGACACCACTGGTACAGTTTCTCTTCTATCTGCTTCTGAATGTTACCTACTCTAATAGCCCTGAGCAGAGAAGATAAGGAAGCACTTGCTCAATACAGTTATGCCAGAGTGTTTAAGTAGTATACTAATCACCAAAATGGATTTGGACTACATCTTGCTTCTCTGTAGCCTGAGGGCATGGTTTCTATGGCAGTTAAAGCACTGACTGTGTATGCAATTAATAATGATTAGTCAGAGAGAAGTTGTACTGTAAAATTATATTTAGACAGAGTCAGTTTCAAGAGAGGACTATATCCACTTGTATCTCCTCAAAGTCAGTTGACTATAAAAGCTGGTTGAATTCTTACCAATTCCACCATCTCAGTGAAATAGATATTCTGAGTTAAACTGAAAAATTTGTATTGCAAAACTAATATTCCATAGTGTTTACTTCTTTTTCCACCACCCAACTTTGCATTTCTTCTTTAATAGAAGTAGTAACATGCTCCAAACATTTTCTCCCTTATTGTTTCAGGTCAGGTAGTCTGCATCAGGCACTCCTTTTTATCTGTCTGATAATAGGCCCCTGAGATAGTAAATCTCTGTGTAGGAAAGAAAGTTGCCTGTGGCTAAATGTCATACGGTTTTAAGTTTCTCTTTGAACCAAGAGTTACTTTCCATTCTTACAACTATGCTGATGCATATGTAATTATATATATTAAGCTGTAAATGACAGTAAAGTGTTCCCAGCATAGACTGTCATCATTAACTTGAAGCATTTCTAAAATCATGTCAGGTCTATAGAGCACTCCACTCTTCTTTAATACTCAATTTCTAAATGGAATATATACCTTTGATGTTAATTTTCATTCAGACTGAACAGCTCTCATAATTTGCTGATCTCACTTCCTGTCTCAGCAGTCAGAAAAAATATCTCACCCTCAGTAGTAAAGAATAGTAGCATAAGTCATTATGTTCAACAAAATTATGTCTTATCTTAAGGGAAACTGGTATAGACGATGCTGTTTTCAGTTTCTTGTAGCACTAAACCTTGGACATTTACGTTGTCTTTAATGGATAAAAAGAGGCTCAAATCCAAACTCTTGCAAACCACAGTGGCTTCTTGATGACACCACAAGACACCCAGCAGAGCAACTTGAGTCCTTGCTTTTGAGAACCAACATGGTTTCTGAATAGAGATGTTGATACAGATTAAACTCTGCCAGGTAATCTATGAACAAAGTGTAATTCTAAGAAAGGGAACAAGTGCCGGCAGTTTACATGCAGGCTGGCCAATATGTTTGAGATGGGTTTTAAAGTGAAGGGCCTCGGGGGTGGGATCCAAAAATGGCAATGCTCACACAGTTGCATCCAATTAGGAAATAAACTAGGCCCACCAGAGCAGTGACAGATGTTCCCTAGCTGCCTTCAAAGGTAAGAACCAAGAGGTCAGCCACCTCAAGGAGGGGTGTGTGTGGTTGTGGTAATTCTCTTGCACCCCTCCTGGGAGACCTGCACGCTCGATTACCTCCCTGGAATGCTTGTAGACCAATGCATGTAGCATAGGGAATAAACAGGAAGAATATGACAGCCTTCTATTATGGAATGCCTGACTGGATAGATGAAGGAAGAGCAGTGGATATTGTCTACCTGGACTTCTGCAAGGCTTTTTAACACTGTCTCCCATAACATCCCCCCAGGAAGCTCAGGAAGCATGGGTTGATGAGTGGACAATGAGGTGGGTTGAGAACTGACAGTCAGAGCTCAGAGGGTTGTGATCAGCAGTGCAGAGTGCAGCTGGAGGCCTGTAGTCAGCGGTGCTCCCCAGGGGTCAGTACTGCGTCCAGTCTAGTTCAGTTTATTGATCAGTGACCTGGATAAAGGGACAACTTTGCTGATGACACAGGACTGGGAGGAGTGGTTGACACACCCGAGGGCTGTGTGAGATCAGGACAGGCTGGAGAACCTAATGAAGTTCAACAAAGGCAAATGCAGGGTCCTGCAGCTGGGAAAGAATAAACCCATGCACTGGTGCAGGCTGGGGGCCAACCTGCCAATCACAGGATGTTCCAGCAGCAGGTTAATGGGTCAGCTAAACTGGTAACACGTCTTGGCCAGCTCTGGGTGCAATGTGTTCTATCTCTCCATACATACTCATCAGTGAAAACACTGTTTCTGTTGTTTCTATTCCAAGGAAAGTGGCATTATGCTTTATTCAATGAGAAATACTAGATTTCTCCTAACAATATCTCTATTTTCTGTTAAAAAAAAGATTAATTATCTGCAAAAAACCACATTGTGTCCAGACAGATCAAAGACAATACATTTATTAAACTTTGAGAAAAACAAACAAAACACTAACATAGAGAAAGTTAAATAGAAACAGAAAGACACATCTTCTGACCGGTGTATCATGGCTTGTGTGACCAGTAAAGTACCGAAATGACATTCTGAGTTTGACTGAGGTATTTAACTATTTTTGGCAATAGAAACAGAGTAAGAAACTTCTTTCAAACACACACATAGGCATTACTTGCATTAGTGTCTACTATCTATGAAATTTTACATGAAACTAAATAATGTAGCTGTTAGAAAATTATAGCAGCAAATTAGCAGAATATCTAATGCACATTTACCATAAAGTACGTGCTAAACTTAAAAATCCCACCCAGTAGTTGGGCCCAGTTGTGTAGCACTTGGTCACAAAAAGAGCATCAGTGAGTTCAGCTGGAGACATCATAAGCAGGACCTGAATTTGCTGCACATCATACCCTTCTGTTCAGGTCAGAGTAAAGAAATGAATGTTCCTATTTGTTTTCTAAGAAGAACCCTGCTGTGATGAAACCATGGCCTAGGAAGGTAACTCCTGAAACAATAGTAGTTAATTGCAAAGCTCTATCAGGTTCTTAACATACGCAAGAACATAGAGAGCTTCCTCACTGAGTTTCACTTTTCTCTCCTTTCTTTCTGAAAGTCCGCCTAACACGGTCAGAGGAGATGCTGTTAGGCTGCAAAAACGAAAACCACGTTTGAACAATACTGCACTTGATCCCCTTGTTCCACTGAAGTATTTTAATCCTGTTATATCTTTAAAAATTAACTGCTGGCTAACTTCTGAAGTCCTTAATTTATTTATTTTTATCAAGACTTTATGTGGCATAGACTAATAAATGTGGCAATACCTTTGGCTGTGGAAGGGCTTCAGAAGTTGGTCAAATATGAAGATACTATGCTGCTAAGTTATCAGAGCTTATCCACATGTTCTCAAAAATTTTCAATAAAAGTTTAGTTGCACAGTGTTTAATACTGTGGACAAAAAAATTTGCTTATAAAAAGTATATTATTATTATTAGCATTAACTAGAATCTGATGAAGAACAGAATAATTTGCCCAAGTATTCTGTATACTTTAAAATTTTACACTGAACTTTAAATTGCATGTTACTAGTTACCATAAGAAAGTAAAAGAATCAGTTAATTTTAAGTTCCTACAATATTTCAAAATTTTTCTATAGGTTTCTTTGGAGGTATAAAATGGCTCTGTAAAAATCTATTTTTTCTTTTAGCTGTGAACAAAATTTTACAAAACAGAAAACTCCTTTTTAGGACTGCAGCAATTACATTACTTAAATGGGTCACCATAATTGAACCACAGTGTGTAGTGTAATAGAAAACATTTACAGTTTTATGACCAAAGTATTAAAATATATTTTACCAAATTATATAAATCAAAACATTTGTGTTATTTAGGCAAGGTACTTTTGTTTTCACCTATATGATCAGTTCCCAATTATTGATATAAAGATCTCTGCCAACAGCAGTTTTTTCTAAATTCTTAGACTTTAAACCACCTGATTTTTAACTTTATCAAAATGCACAATTTACTGTATATTAAACAGTAATTTCAATGTTTAATTTCACAAAAATCAACACCCACAAGAACAAGACAAAACAGCCTCAAGACAAATTCATAGATAATATTTACAGAACACAATGGGAATATTTTGATGTATATTTTACGTTGCAACATTTCAGATAAAATTATAAGAACCACAAAAAACTTTTAGACTTCGTTTTGGTTTCAGCATACAAGCCCAAAACTGACTCTCTGCTGTGAAACACTACACACACCTAGTCAAAAAAGAGCTATGGCATGATTTTGTTCAGCTGATCTGTGCTCACATAGCCACAAGACACGTTGAATTCCTTGTCTGGCACCGGCAGCGCGGTTGCATTGAGCACAAGGCCTTGTGGAGAGTGAACGATGTGGATTGACGTATAGTCTGCAACAGGCATCTCTGAACTTGGGGGTTCTGCTGTTGAAGCTCCAAAATTGGCAACAGTAGTGGTAAGGCTCTCTGTGGTGAAGTAACCATCTTCATTATAGCTTTGTTCCTGAACATGTGGCTCATTCTCTTCATGGGAAGTCACAGCAATGCATTTTTTCACATCTGCCTCACAGAAATAGGTGTTGTCCATGGTGAAGTTTTGTTCTGTGCAGCCTTCATGCTGTGCTCTCCCCAACTTGGATTTCTGCCCTGGTGAAAGTACAACCCTGCCTGCTGGAGTAATATCACTCACTTGAGTGTAAAAGTCAGTACTTGTCAATGAATTCTGGTTGCTTATCTGGGTATGGACCGACGGACGGGGTGACTCAACGCTGTCTGCGAAGGGTGCCCATGGGTGGCTGTTTTCAGACAGAGTATTCCTGTGCTGGCGTTGGGGGTCTGCGTTGGCAAGGCTTGGAAGTGACTCATCATCTTGTCTGTCAAGGCACAAGAGATCCTCTTCTTTTTCAGCAGCCTTTTTGAACTGATCACTGTCAGAGGTGGCATCACATGTGTCGCTTGCACTGAAGTCTGTCTCTGCGATATCTGGTTCACAACAACTGGCCCGTCCAGAATCATCGTCCTTCACTCCCAAGGAACCGTGAGATTTTAGATGGTCTTCGCTCAGGAGCCTGTCAGTATCTGAGGCTCTGTTCTTTTCATCAGGGTCTTCTATGTCCAACTCAATAAACTCAACCCACAAGTCATCATTATATAGCTGTGTCTTGTAGTTGTCATGGCAGGCTAAGATGGAATTCACTTCATCTAGCTTTCCTTTCTACAAAGCAAATAAAAAAAAAATTATAAAGGAAATAATAAAAATGCTTGTCCTTGTTATAGTGTTAACTTATGTAAAGGTGACTGTAGCTATGTAGTAATTGCAAAAGGCTTCAAAATTATTTTATGCAAACTAATTCTGTGGCAACTCCCCCAATCTCAGAATTTTCTTCTACAAAACTTTTCTGCCTGGGACAACAGTTGCCATCTGCTAGTACTACTACAACAAAGATTCCCACTGTAGATTTTAGAGTTCAATATTACCTTCAAGAGATCTGGGTCAATCCCTTTAATCTTTGGAACTGGCACAGGAGGAAAAATAAGCATTTTTAACCTGGAAAAAAAAAATTATGGCTTTTAATTGACAGTTGTCTTTTTTGAGGAAGTTAGAAAGAAGACAGGCTTATATTGCATTTGTATTTAATTAGTTCAAAACCCAAATGTCTGAAAATGAAATTTCAAATACTCCTAAGGAAAAGAAGTAATGTTTTCTCTCATTGCAAATTAAGAAACAAGTTTTCTGCAAGCTTCCTTGTTGAAATCCCTTATATTTATGTGGGAATCCATTTTGGAGTCTGGTCTTTGATAGTTCAATGCTGTATAGAAAGAGAGTGAGTTCCTAGAGCTCTGTCAATAATTTCCCTTTTTACATACTTTTCAATGGAACCTGATACAAGCCTCAGTATGCAGTGATTATCCCAAAATTTTTTTCAGGGACACAGTAGCCTTGCATATACCCAATAAATTTAAATAGGGGAACAGAAAATGGGAATGGGTGGAAAGAGTGAATTACTTTAGAACTAATAAATAAAACTGGAAAACATCTGCAAAAATTTAGGCAAGTATTTTGCCATCTCTATGATACTTCTGCTTTTTGAATTATTAGTGCAACAAGTAATATGTAATTAAAGTAGGGGTTTACCCTTGTAGAGAAAGGACTAGTAACTTGCTTGTGCATTTGCAGGCTGTGGAAATACATATTCTTATAATCCCTCATAAAGTGCATTCCTAATTTTTTGAGGAGACCGAAAAGAACGCCATACCAAACCAGCCCCGTTGCGCCCCCCCCACC
>VZTI01004717.1:181076-251162 GCA_013397865.1 Struthidea cinerea
CCTCCCCCCCCAATTCTAATGGAAGGATAATTTTCCATTAATAATAATCCAGCAGTAGGTGTTCATGCTTATCTCTTCTATTTTACCTCCCTTCTTCTTTTGCAAACAGATCAACAAAAGGAAAATTCAAAATTCTCTTTATACTGGGTTACTTGTCTATTTTAGAAAGTAAGGTGTGGAAACAGTAGATACAAATCCAAATACTACTTTTGCTGCCTCGTTAGTGACCTTGGTGAGGTCCAGAGAGGGTCACAGGAGTCTTAGAGACTGCTTAGAGAGAAATTTAGGCACCTTTGGCTTAACCATGGCAGGTCCAAATTCCTCAGATGTTTCTGGTTTTGGGCAGAACCTCAGTGTTCTGCCCAGCAAGCCTAATGAGAGCCAGAAATCCAGTAATTTTCCACCTAATCCCCGGAGAGGCAGTGTAAACTCGTTGGGCTATCAGGGTACCAGCTTAGGGCTTGTGCTTTACAGTTGAATCCACTAATCAGGTATTCTGACAGGACTGGGCATTGCTTCTAATGGAACAGACAAAGAATTTTACCACTCACTGCCTGGAGAAGACATTTGGGAGGGAGAACTACGCTCTGCTCCTTTCTTAGCCTAGCATAATTCAAGCTTTCATCTCTCAACTCTAATGACCTAAAACTATGGCTTCTGTCCTAGAGGGGCTCGTTCTGATCCTGTGAGATCAAAACTGAGGAAAATATGAATTGGTATCTTTCAGAATCAGGAGGAAACCAAGCCTGGATATTTTGCATTATGGAAAACCTATGCAGGCTGTTTCTCTGCAGAATACATTGCCATTCCACCACCAAATGCTTCAGTTTTGAAGGAAAGGGTGCACGCCCACTGTCCAGTAAAACTTTCCACATGAAGGGTCCTCAGTGGAGAAAAGCTTCTTCCAGCATTCATAATTAGCATGGAACATATTTATAAAGTCTGATCGGAGATATGCTCCAGACCTCAGGATTTTCTGAGACTAAGCCACCCATTGCTCAGTGTGCTGACCTTAGCTCCTGGTCCCACATGCACATTGCCCCATTCTCTCACATCAAGCTTTTGTCATGAATTGTATCAGGAGCCTTGCTCTTAAATCTGGGATTGGGATGCTATTGCAGGGAATGGCTTCCTGAAATTAAACTCTGTCAAAGCATAGGGCCTACTTAAATAAAAAATTATTGCTGAATAGAAAATTATTGTTTTGGATCTGCTCCAAATACACCATATAGTTTTCATCTCAGTACATGAAATGAAATTTCACCATTAGCAGGTATGTGCAAAACTACTCATTGTTCATTTTCAAAACTACTCATTGTTCATTTTCAAAGTGTAAACACAAGACCACTGGCGACACGCATGGGTGCACTGGGTCTTGACCATGGTGTCACTCCATAGTGTAGAACTGTACTGGTATGACATCCAAGTTGAATTCTGCCAAAACCTATCCGTGAACACACATATCAGGGGATTAATTAATTTAAGATCTGTCATTTTTATGTATGTTTCATTCTGTCATTTTTATATATGACACAATTTTGTAATTTTTACAAACAATGCAGTTCTGTGCTTTGTTTCATTTTATTCTTGTTATCTACAGAAGCTGCAATTTATCCACAGAGACCAATATTCCCCTATGACTCAAGCTCTTTCCCTTGGCTCCAAGAAGTAGAGTTTAGTGGAATGATCTAAGAACAAAATCAAATATATCAAATATAGAGACACAGGTATGTATGAAACTTTTGAACAGCATGTGAATAAAAACAGTGTTTAGAAAATTTGAATGAACAAAAAATGAACCCCCTTCAAAGCCTAAGTAAATCAATTATGTGTAGAATAAAATGCTCTGCAGTGCAAGAGGAAGATCAACATAATCAGATTCCCTGTGCTGAAGGCCCAATACATACAAGTTATATGTAGTTTACAAGAATGGACAAAAATGCTCACAATGGTTCCTAGTCCCCCAGATTTGAAATAATTGAAAAATCTTTTTTTTTTTTTTTTTTTTAAGCCACAGGTACATAAAATCCAACAAATAAAAAGTCTCTACCTTGGTTGTTTAGACAGCATGATTGAGATCACTGCTACAGCCAGCCCACACACTCCAAAGACAACAACTAAGAACCATGGAAACTCAACTTCTGAAACAACAAAACATGAACATATAAGCAGGAATCTCCGTCACTGTCACAACTTTAACTTCAACCTTGTCTTCTACAACCTGAGGATTCCAAAGTGGTAAAAACTGATGAAAATTTTTGTTACTTAAATGTGAAAGTTCTGTGTTGAGCAGAAATAAAAATGTGCTTTTGTCTATTCTGGCCAGGACTTAGAGGTTCTTCAGTACCACCTCATATCACTGCTAGGGGCAGACAAAGGGACTCTCTGGCTTCCAAGAAAAAGGATGTGACTTATGGTTGAAAAATGTGGTGGCATTGTCTGGCATTGCTTGTTGTCTGTGCAGTGAGCATCTCTGTGTGTGAACCACCCTCTCTTTTGTATACTTTTGTAATTAACATTGTCGCTGTTTTTTTCCTATGTCATTGCTGTTTCCAGTAAATCATTCGTATCTCAACCCATGATCTTCCCTTTTTGTGTCATCAGTTCTCAACTTCCTCCCACTGGAGCAGGAAGGAGAAGGGGATACCGAGTGAGCGGGGTGTGGTTTGGGACAGTCTCAGTTGTGGCACTGAATTGGGGAGTACCATTCCTAATTCATGGCAGCTTTTGGTCTCAGTAGTTTCCATGCATTTATGAATCTACTGAGACTCCTTGCAAAACCAGACTGATTTCATAAATCTAAACAACATCTTAGTAAAGATAATATCTATAGCAAAACCAGCCATGAGGAACATTCTGCCTGCTTCGAACGTGGTATCAGTAGTTCTGATGGTGCATAATGCCACAGACATGCTACTACTTGTTCATCCAAGCTGAGAGAACATTTAGTAATAGGACATGAAATCACAGGCGAACTATTTTTCTCTCACGAAAAATAAAGTATGGTGGTGGCAAAAAACATACCACTTCTCTTTCTAAAAGTCAAACATTAATTATGTTGTGAACCAACTGAATCAAGTGAAAAAAAACATCCCTTTTATTTACCTTGCGGGTGGCTACAAAGAATTTAGAAATCAATTGAGAAAAGCAATTGAGTAGAAATGAAGAACAAGGCTGATAAATGAAATGTTTTATCTCTTGAATACTAGATTCCATTATATGTAATATGACATCGTAGATTACAAGACATAGAGAAATTTACTCTAGCTTTCATCTTAGATTTTTCTCATTTTTTCATAATTTTAAGTTTTCCATTAAAATTTCACTCTTTTTTTTTGGACCAAGGAATACTGGTCAGACAGCTTTAGAACTCTATACACGATGATAAATGACCTTTCAGAGAAAAAACAAAATAAAAAATTCAGGTACAAGTTTGAGACCTGTATTCCCAGCTCGGATTTTGACCAGACATGCTTCCAGGCATCAGTTAAGTTCTATAGGAATATGTCTGCGTTAAACAGGTCTCTCTTTTGGTAACTCATTGTCAGTGAGACCAGCAAATGCCCAGCTGCTTCAAGAAGTTAGAACATTGCATTAGAAGACTTTAAATTATTAATACATGAGAAGTATCTAAAGTTTAATTCTGCGTTCCCGAAAGCGATATACGAAAGAAGCAAAAAATAAATTCTCAATCAAATCAGCTCACCGCTGCTGTGTGAGGTGTGTGGATTTAGATCACCTTGGAGAATCTGAGTTGCAGTGACTGAAGAAAACTGACTGTAGGATGGGCTACTAGATTTTCCTAGTATTTTTATTTAATTCATATGAAAACCTTGACCACTTAATGCGGAACGGGTTAATAAAATGATGCCACATGTAGAGAACATTAACTGTCCCTATAAATTAGAAATGAGAACTAGTAATAGGAAGAGTTAAAAAGGAGAATATAGTAAGATTTTTAAAGTGAAGAGTTACAGGTTGTTTTATGTAATACCTTCACTAATACCCTGGAAAATGAAGTGAAGAAGCTTGTTAAAATTACTTGCTGAAGACCTCATATTTTGAAGAGTTAATTTAGTAGCTCAGACTTGAGAACACTTCTGGGAAAGGCACTGTCTCATTCTTTCAATAGAAAAAAATGTGATTCTCAATGGCTGCTTCTTCTGTCTTTAACAGCACTTTAAAGTGATTACCAGTCACAAGCAAGAATGAGAAAAACACTCACGGCCCTTGGTAGTATATCAGGATGATCAGAAAAGCACATAATTCTGGAAACAAACTTAGCCAACAGTATTATAAGAAATCACAATTCTTCTCTTCCCAAATGAAGTGCTCATTTTAGATGATGAAATATGAGATTTAATTTTGGTTTAGACTCTATGAGATGTGCAACAGCAGTTAACTCTGATTCTTAAAGCTATTTGTATTTTTGCTCTCTGATGAGCTGTGAAACAGTCTTGCTGAGTTTACTTTGGAATTTGTACATGGAACTTGAACATTCTTAATCTCACCAAATGATTCTCATGTATGGCTGAATTATCTATGTATTCAACCATACAACATGGTGGAAAACACCCTCCATCCCTTCAACAAAAAGACAAAATCACAGCTATAAAAACACTTTGCTTATTTACCTTCTGTACAATGATCACATCCAATGCCTATTTGAGAAAATGATACATAGAGGATTTCACTGAACTCCCCAAATTTTTCAGAAGTTCGTTGTCTTGATCGGATTCGTATCTCATAATCTCTTGCTGTCTTCAGAGAGTACAGTGGAACCATTGTTGAGAGCCTGGGTTTTAACTGTAAAGACAGAGGGACTGTGATTTATTTGAGTTATACTGGAAATTTTACACTGTTGCTTGATTTCAGAAAGAAAACTCCGAGGGCATTTTTGCTACTGGGAATTTTAAGGATACCACAAGAAGAGTTCAGAGAAAATTCACACCATTTACTGTCAACTTAGTAGTCATCAGGCATTGCTGTGATTCAGGGCACCAAAAGCAGAGAATCCAAGCTCTGTAAATACAGTCAGTGAAGAAAGGCAGCTTCCCCCAGTTAAATGCCATAAGTAGGTGGTGTGAACATCTTTCACTGATCTTATCAGGTTGTTAATCCTTTCTACTGTTATAACACAACATTACTGATTGCAGAATGCCAAAAATACTGTTAAAATAACATGGAAGTTCTAAAACTACTGCAATCTTCTCTACAGATTTAATGGTTATAACCAGACATATTGCAAGTTAAAAATGTTTTTATTTGGAGAACATTGTATTAGGTCCCCAAAATCTTCAGCTATATACAAAATGTGATAATGGAGACTGTGTGACAGCTGGCATCAGTCTGTGAGTCTTTGAAACTTCTATATTAACTGCAACATACTTAGATACTGCTGAATATCAAACTGTGTAGGAAATCACATTAGAGATCCTAATGGTGAAATTCCTCCCTTTTTCTATTAGTCCTCTAAGAATATGCATTTTAATTTCAACAGCCCAACAAAAGTATACAAAAAATAAGGATAGTGTCCTCAAAATAGTAATCCATGTGGCAGATACTATATTCTACTTTTACTTCAGAATCAAGGATGGTACCAGGAAAAACCCATCAAGGGCTAGGATTTAAAATATCTGGAATGCAGCGGGCTTTGGGAATTTGTAGGAAGATTCAACAATACAGTCCTATAATCTCTGTAGCTGCATAACCTAAACTTGAGACACAATTTGTTGGTGGCTATGATCTCTGGAGCTGTCTGATCCCTGGTGACTCCAGACTCCAGTGTTCTTAGAACCAACCAGTCAGATTTTGGAGGAGGCAGACTGCTTTTCGCTGCTAGTAGTAGAGCATAAGATTGTGGAGAACCATTGCTCTACACCACCAATGTTTTTAACATGTGAAGAATATCCAGTTGGAAAGCATTGGGAAGGAAATTCAATATATACCTATTTCATGCTATTAAGCCACAAAGAAATAGTTCACTGAAGTTTCGTAGGCAAGTTTACATGCATCCCAAACAATGGTGTCACTTGGAAAAAGCAGTATGAAGACAAAATCAGAGCCTTTATGAAAGACACCTGGATGGAGCAGGATGTAGAGACTGGGGAAAGTTCAGCATCAAGTGAATAGATGAACAGCAGGCCTGTCTGGCTGTAGACTTATTAATAAGGAGTAGGCTAAAGAGAAAATGCTAACACTGAGAAGGGTCAGAAGCGAGGAAGGGGCCAAGGTCTTTCACAGGTGAAAAGCAAGGAAACCAGTTTGACGGTGTTTCACTTGAGAATTTGACTATGTTCAAATTGTTTAAATTTGCCTTTCATAGTTAAAGACAAATTTGTAACAGTATTATCTGGGTTTTTTTCCTGCCATTTAACTCAGTTCATACTAATAAGAAAGCAAAGGAAGGATTCTGCTCTGACATGATGTTCTTACTGCATTGAAGAAGAGTTCTGCGTATCAAAATATGCAGACATACTGGCATTTAGCCTATGCATTCAGGTAAGATGGGTACAGTATCTTCCCTGTAACAGAAAAATGAACTTCACGAGAAGTCAAGTGATTTTCAAATTGAAAACTTAAAAGATTTGCAATATTTTGTTTTATACTTTCATAGACTATCCACATAGTCACAAATTTCCCCTTGATGTCTGTTATGAAATCTGTTTTATCTATGTTGCATTATTTTTATCTGGTTTTTGTATCAAATTTTAAATTGTAACTCAAAGTCTTTCTTTCTTTCTTTCTTTCTTTCTTTCTTTCTTTCTTTCTTTCTTTCTTTCTTTCTTTCTTTCTTTCTTTCTTTCTTTCTTTCTTTCTTTCTTTCTTTCTTTCTCTCTCTCTTTCTTTCTTTCTCTCTCTCTTTCTTTCTTTCTCTCTTTCTGAAATGATAATTATAAATATTAAAATTTTACAGATACTCTGAAGGATCTGGATTGACGTGGTGACATTTACCAAACAAAATATTCCTGTTCCGACTACTGAAACACCATGCACTTTTTAAATAGCTGAAGTTTCAGAAAACAATAGAAAAATATTTTATCCTTGAAAAAACTTGCATGTATCTGGCTATTCCTCTAGTTACTTATCTAACACAGGTGTTTCTGGGTTTTTCATTATCCTGTCTGTCAACTATCTTGACACATAAAGTCACAGTGTTTGCTAGAAAATGTCAGACAAAACATAGGCATATTGTTTAAGAATTAAGGTATTGTCTAATTAGTAATCACAAACATATTTTTAATAGTGGTACAAAAATGTTAGGGACAGAACAAGCCTGCACTGTGCTATGACTATTGTATAATAAATATTTGTTTCATACCTCCTTCCATTTTGTCTCATTAACTTCTTTGTACTGCAACTCATACTCCAGAGTAATCCATCCCTTCCGAACATCTGCTGTTGGTGGTGGATCCCATCTTACCTGGATATCCCCATGGATCCCAGTCTGACTAGTATTTAGCAGAGTCCAGTTAAGGCGGACAGGAGGATCAGGTAGTACTGTTTAAACAGAGTATTTGGAATAAACCAGCCAGTTTTCAATGTGAAATGATAATTCTTACTACTCACTGATAAATTATTTCAGGACTTAAAAAGAGTATCAACCATGTATTTTCTGATTAAAATCTAATATATTGCAATGACAAAGTCATTGCAAGTTTGGTAACAAGTAGGCACCCTGCCACTGGCATTAAACATGTATTTTCTGATTAAAATCTAATATATTGCAATGACAAAGTCATTGCAAGTTTGGTAACAAGTAGGCACCCTGCCACTGGCATTAAACATGCTCTGCACAAATCTCACCCAAGCAACTAGTAAAGAAGATTAAGAATGTATTCCCTATTGAAGTATATTTCTGAATAGCAGATTATAAAACACTAGATATAAACAATTATCCATCAAAATTTAAATCTAGAGTTCTGACTAGAAATAAAAACAATAACTGGAGTAGCACAGAAAGGCAAATATTTAGTAGCTAATATATAAGTCCATTGAAAAACTTTGGTATTCGAAAAACTAATCTAAATTTGGTCAGCTGAATAAAAGAGAACATTGGGTGTTCTAATCACCTGAATGAATAAATTCAATAAAGTTAATGGTGGTACACTACCACTCTGAACAAGCAATAACATCTGTAAAGTCCCAGCCACAGTAAAGTCACAATTCATATTGTCATAAATATAAATCCTAGCTTAGAAATACTAAGCATCATGATCCTTTAGATTACAATTCATTCAGGAACAGAAGTGTTTTGCTTCCAGAGCTTTGCAGAATCAAGATTTTAATGCCAACCTTGCTGGACAAGGAGATGTAGTATCCATTTAGAAAGGACTCAAAGTGACAGCAAAGACAAGCTCATTTGAGTGCGCCCACATTTGAGAGACCACTGGTATTTAGAAAAAGAAACCACATATTTGCTTTTATCCTTTAAGCTTTCTTCCAATCTAGGCAATATTTTCTGGTGTGGATCACATTACAGGTGTTACAAAATCAAAGCCCTTCCTATATATCATATATTTTAGATACTAACTTTTCTGAGAGGCAATATATAAATACAGTCTGAGTAATACAAAAGCTTATAGAGGTAAGATACATAATGGAAGCATACCTATTTCATCAACACTGAAACATTTTTTGTCATATAGTTCATTTTTACTGGCAAGCTGAACACAATATGGTGTCCACACAGAGGTGTAGGATGCGTTGAAATAACAGCTATTTTGTCCTGAAGTGATATAATCAGGGCATTCTTTCCAGTCTTCCTCATTACTAGAATGACAACAAAAATACAATATTCATGAGAGAGATTTATAGACCTTACAAAGTACAGATTACAGGTGTTACGAGACACAGTGCTGATAAGTTGTAACACTTCTGAAAGGGAGAAAAATGCGTCAACATTGATGGTGATTTACAATGAAACCACTACTGAAGCAACCTGCATAACTGAGTTTAGGCACTCATGTACTCTTAGTGGCATTTCTGAGCTTTGGATGCTGCTTCAAAAGCACTGATGGCTCACACTCAGGAAAGTGCCCAACTGTGGATGCTGCAGGAGCACAAACCAACCCAGGACCATACGATGTAACAGGAGAAAAAAACAGTGCTGTGAGCGAGGAAGGGCTATATTCCATGGGACACAGAACTTCTAAAACACAAGCTTGGAATTACTAGCAAGAAAACCTCTTTTATATTTTCACAATGACTTTGTTCAAAAATTCTTTGTAAGTAAAATAATTGCAGCAGAAAATATCACATCCATTTCAGCTCATAAAAAAGACAAACCAGCAGAGTTATAGAGTGGCATAAACCTCAGACTGAGATAGCATTATTTTAAATAAAGCTAAGCTTAGACTACCCAGTAGGTCCAGAAAAGTCTTCAGTTAAAACAAAATGGGAATAGCTAAATAGTTATTAATACTCTATAGGAAAAGTGACAGATATATTCAACATTTCTGAAGTCACCTTAGAAAAACAAATCTCATAGCAAACAGACCTGCTGTTGTTTTTTTTTTTATCTCAATACTATTTCTCAGCACAAATATAAAGTGAAAAGAAGATCTTTTCAAAAATTACAGTCCTGGTTTGTTAAAAATATGTACCATAAATGCCTATTCTTACTAAGAGCCACTGAAAATGTACAGAGGCATGACTACATCAATTACACCAAGCGCAGCCTTCAATACTGGAGTGGGTGCTCTAAAAACTAGAAAAGGCAGATGGTCCATAAATTAGAGTAAGAAACATTTCTGCCACTGATCTTGTGCCCAGCTGATGAGACCAGACACTGTTCTGAATGAAACGCTGTAACTCTGCCAGTCAGGACTTGGTACAAGTGCACACAGTTAGATGTTGTGGCTTCTGTAAACAGCAGACTGGTTTAGATGACAGGATTCAGTCCTGAGCTTTAGCTGTTGTTTGCACATTGAAACAGAAGTATTTTTACCACGTCTTTTATTGCAGTATTCTATTTCTAGGACAAAGATGAAATATGTGATCTGTTCAATGGACATGGTATTGCTTCATTGTGGAGTTTAGTTAATTTTTAAAGTTTGTAACCTCATGGTGTATGCTATTTACAACTGACAGATAAATATTTAAACATAAGGAGTGTGTCATTCCCCTGGAAGAGGGTTGGAAAATAGGTGAACTTTAGGTCCTTTCTAACCCAAACCGTTCTATGATTCTGTTATTGTATGATTCTCTGATTTCTGAGAGGTCTCAGAGTAACTAAGAAAGCCAGCCTTGCCATTAGGCTTAAGTCTGCCATGGAAATGTATCATCATCATCAAAATCGTCATAAAGTGTTTGTAGATCAAAAAGATCAAAACTCTGTTCATTAGAGGGAACAGAAATTCACATCCTCCTTTTCCTGTGAACAGAAGGCCTATTTTCCTTACTAGCCATTACTGGTAATGTCCATGTCATTTTTCAGGCTAATCATTGTAACAACCTGAAAATTAAAAAAGCTTAAAGTGGAACGTGAATCGTAATTGAACAGGACTCAATGAAACATTATCCCCAGTTTCAGAGCAGCGTTTTTCCCTGGACCTGTACATTCAGACTTTATCACAGCAACTGATAAATGGGAACTTTATAAAACTTTAATAAAAATTTGAAAGGGGCTATATCCAACTTCCACATCTGTGCACAGATATAAGGAATCCCAGTGTTCCAAGTCAGACAAATACAGAATAAACTGAAGTTGCCTATTAAAAAATCCTTACCCAAGCAATATAGTGTTCAGTTTTGGATTCTGCAACCTGGACCTAAATTTAATCAGAATGTGTTCTTAATTATCTGTCAAATAATGCTTGTTGCTGCAAATGGCATAACACTTACCAATAAATTCTAACATTGAAAAAAATGTACTTAAAAACCATAGTTTTATACCCTTAAAAACACAATGGCTCATATCACAGCAAAAAATTAACAGTAACAACCTAACAAGCATGGCAAAATAACTTCTCTCTCTTTTCCTGTTTTAGCTTTTATTACCTTTTCTTGTACAATAGCTGTATTATTCTTGGAGCAGTGAGGTTATAAAAATTTCCAGCAGTCCAATAACATGAGAATGTCTCCATTTCAGGTGATCTGCATTTGCTGATTTGCGGCCACTGCAAAAGGTCTGTCAGGAAAAAAAGCAGGGGACAGAAGGATACACATTAAACAAATCCAAAACCTGGAGCTGTTAAAATGAAACTCAGTGCTTTTAATGAATAATTAAATTTTCTTCCAATCCCTTATGTACAATGAGGCAAGATTTAAGTTAAGTTATTCTTATGTGCATACATGTAAATGACTACAGAATCCAAATTTACAAGATGGGCCAAGCTCTCTTTTGTAGTGTAGAAGTGATAGTATTACAGCCTGACCCTCGGCATGGGGATTTGCCAGCCCTGCAGCCATAACTGAATGGAATAGAAAAGTCTATTTCAGATGGAAGGGACCTAAAACAACCATCCAGCCCAACTGCCTGACCACTTTAGGACTAACCAAAGGTTAAAGCCTGTTATTAAGAAAACTGTCCATAAACCTCTTAAACACTGGCAGACTTGGAGCATTGACCACCTCTCTAGGATGCTTGTTCCAGAGTTTGACCACTTAAAGAAACCCTTCCTAATGTCCAGTCTAAACCCTCCGGGTGTAGTTTTGAACCGTTCCCATGTGCCCTGTCACTAGCCCTCTTATCAGCTTTGTTTCCCTCCTCAAGATGCAATCAAGAATCTTCAAATCTTCTCAAACTGTGGGGCCCAGCACTGCACACCGTAGTGCAACAGAGCTTGCACCAAGGCTGAGCACAGTGGGCTCATCCCTTTTGGACCAGCTGGCTGTCCTCAGTTTGCTTAGTTCAGTACAGGTGCACCTGAATGAGCCCTGCACTTGCTTTAAAGAAGGTGTGGCACTGCAGAGCTTCTGCCAGACTCACCACAGCTCAGCACGTACCATGCTGAGACGTTTCACAATGCCTGCTCGTGAGAGAAGCTACCTTGAGCTGAGCTCAGGTTTGTGTGCACAATGCTGTGTGGATATAACCTTGTTCTGAGGGAGATAAGGGGACCTCTAAGCATGGCCTGTTATGCCACGCCATTTCTATACCCATAGTTTCTATTCTTTGTCAAAACTGAAATGATGAAAGGTCATAAAATGACTGCTAGAATAAGTCAGCCTCATCAACGCTTGTGAGAAAAGTAAAAGCAAAAGTTGCAGGTATGACTCATTGCTTTCAAAGTAAAGCCTTAACTTTATCCTGATTTTGAATGGTCTAATTGCCAGTGTTCCCTATTTGGCCTGGAAAGCTTTCAGAGGAAGATCAAATGCACATGGAAGTGTCTAGCTCTCTTCACAGACTGGGAAATATGATCATTTATTTAAGAAAATTTCTCCAAAAGGCATTTAATATGTAGATGTTAGTCAGGTATTTACAAGTGGTGAAATGACCCCTGAAAAGGGAATGACATGATGCTACTACACCCTGTGTACAAAGTTCTTTGATAATGTTTTGGCAGTATCACAGCTGTGAATATCAGAATTTCAGAAAAGATATAAGGAAGAAACATTTTAGTATCAGGGTGCTGAAACCCTGGAACAGGCTGCCCAGAGAGGTGATGGGTGCCTCACCCCAGAAACCAGAATCAGGGACGAGGCTCTGGGCAACTTGGTCTAGTTGAAGATGTCCTGGCTGATTGCCGGGGTTTGGACTAGAGGATCTTTACAAGCGCCTTCCAACCCAAACTGTTCTGTGATTCTGTGACAATACTTGATAAAAGATATTTACCCTCAAAGTCAGAAAAAGCATTGAGATACAGACATCCACAAGCACTGTGCACTTCCTCCTACACAAGAGGATACTGTGGCCTTTCTGAATGCTGACTCCTTTATTTATGGCTCAGACAGACACAGCCATGCCTGAACAATCTGTGTTTCTTGGGCTCAATGGTTTAAATTGTGTGCTCTATATTACACACTGCCAAGCATCCACATCAGGCAGTAACTAATACACGAGTACTATGAATTTCTGTCTTGCTCATCCCATACAGTTGTCTGATTTTACACTTTGGACAATAAACAAGGCCTGAGCATATGTATGTAAATATATTTCACAACCTGGTTAGATTAAACCTCTCTGCCCTCCCGTCCCCTCCTCTGCCTCCTGAAAGCATTGAGAATTCATCTTGCCAGCCTAAAATAACTGAAGTTTGATTGGAAAGATTTAAACAAAGCTACTTTTTTTTCCTTAGCCAGCATGTTCTATTTCACTCAACTTTAAATAGTTTTTTTTAAAACTGAAACAAATTTTGAAATGAACTGTTGCTACTAATGGAAAAAAAATGCGCTGTTCTTTTTCCAAAAAATATTAAACCAGAACATTTTTACTATTGTGCCTGATTTTTTTGGTATGGTATTCAGTGTTTGACAGCTTTGGCAAAACTCCAAAGTGCTTCTGGGATTGACCTTGATTTGAGCTTTTACACAGTTTTACATCATTCATCAAACAGTTTTCATGTGGTAGATGTCTCTGTTAGAAACAGCACACGACCACGAAACTGCAAATTGTCATAACACAAATCCAAAATAAAACAGAATAAAAGGTTCAACAATAGCATTATATTTATAACTTTTTACAAGTGTGTGTTCCAGCTTTCAAACTTGAATTTTCTTATTTAATTGAAAATCAAATACTTATATAAAAGCCAAAGAAAGAAATATAATTGTTTAAAAACAGAAGAAAGAAAAATGAATTAAAATTTCTGCCTTTACTTTACTTCAAAGACATGAATAAAACTGCCTCAATTGCATAATACCTGTAATCAGGAAGACACGTCTCTCCCTTCTTCTATAAACAGATAGTGTGCAAGGAAGTACATGCTATGGCTTTTCCTGTTTCTGTCCTTAGCTACATGCATATACAGTTATTTTTACTGCAACAGATTAAGAATTTGAGAAAATGATATATTGGAAAACTCTCCTAAATTAGAATATTTTTGTTGATGTATTTATAGCTGTATTTACAGCTAGAACATACAATATTTAAAGACCGTGCAGACCGCATTCTCATCTCTAGGGGCAAATTAAGTCACACTGTCAGTTTTTAACATAACGAAATGAACTGAATCAAATCAAACTTCACTTAGATTTTGAGAGGTCCAGCAGAATCTTAGATATAGGCTCTAAAATGCCTTTATAATCAACTCTCTGAAATTTACCAGCTTTATACACACTTTCAGATGTACAAACTCTTTTAGGAAAATGATCATAACACAGCCAGAATGACATAATTTGCAATGGAGAGGATTACCAATGCAGAAAAAAAGATTACAAATGCAGAAACCAATGCAGAAACAAAATTAAGACTTGGTCTCTTACATCCTCACTTCAGAGGAATGTATCCCCAAGTCTCTCTTTTCCACTTCATCATGGCAGGACTATTAATTCTTTCTCTTATGGACATTGCTTCAACAGACACAAGAATTTTTGAACAGGGAGTATTTTTGTTTGGGATTCAGTAGTCCTGGTTAACCAGTTTATATGAATACATATATTTTTATTTTATGACTATTTGAAAGAAATATTATCCTATGATAAACGTTTCCAGTTTCTGTGTCAAGTTTCCAGCCTTCAAAACCACAGGTTTTGTGAATGACCAAAGAAAAGTTTAACATATTGACTTGTGAAAGTGTTGGCATTCCTGGGCTAGAGCTCATGAGTTCCTTGTTTCCCACACCAGTCAATTATCAGTGTTGTGCAGGACTCGGTGTGAGCTCCATCTGAACAAACTGTCCCAGAATGTGATAACTGTAAGCAATAGCTCAGCTGAATCCATTTAGGCATAAAGGCAGCAGGGTACTGAAAGTAAAGGCTGTCAAACCGAGATTTTAAATAGACTAGAGGAGCAAACAAAGAAGAGCAAAACAAAGCATGGATGCACACTTGTTCTTTTCCTATCTAATCCAGTAAGTTCCAGTCAAACTGTCATTAATAAAACCACTTGCTTTATTCAAGATAATGGCTTGACCAAATATGCCAATTCAACAGGAAAAAAAACATGGAAAAAAGAGTCTGAAGGCTAATTCCTTTAGAGATTGAATTTCCTTTTTTCTTTCCTTTTTCTTCTCCCTTCCCTCCCTTCCTTAAAAGTCCCTCTAATAAAATAAAACTTTAAAAGGAGCTGGAAGTGGAAGAGTAGAGAACTGAAATGTGTAACTGGGGTCTAGCAAAACAGTTTAGCATCACCTTGGGGAAAGTCCTACTGCCAGAGGAGTGCCAGACTTCTAGTGCTTCTGCGGGGACAACGGTGGAGGAGTACACAAGTTGTACAGAAACGTACCACTTATTAGTGTGGGACCTTGGTAGGTGAAATAATATTGAGGATATGACTGATTCATAAAAACCAGTCTAACTAAACAGAAAATGAAAAAAGGGGCTGCACTTTTGTTGAACAAAAGGAGGTGTTTCTGATTGTGAATTTTAGAAGGTATACATAGAATTATCCATTATCAGAACTTCCTGTACCAGTCAAACCTACAGCTAAGTTAAACTTACAGAAGAACAACAAGTCCCAATATGCAAATCAGTGATAGATGAAACCTTACGCAACAGCACATCTCTTCCACTCTCAAAGCACATACAATGTGTCACTGCTAGAGTGCAATAGAAAAAGGTGGAAACGGCAATATAAAGACGGGAATTCGTTACATTTAACACTGTAAACAGCTATGAAGAGCTGGAGTACTATTTCCTGTATCTCGAATTTGTACATTGGCAGTAAATGATCTGTCAATTAGGTCTTGCTCCTGAATCCACCAAGCTCATCAAAGGCTGGGTCACTTAATAAGAGCCAGTTGATTTCTATGCTACCAGCAAATTCTAATTTGTTTAAATTGGGCAGCAAAATGAACCACATTTGGTGTCAGTGACATTTTAAATAGGTACAATCTAGTGCTAATAAATTGTCAGATATCCTATACAGAGAGTGGGAGATGCAGTACAGGGAGACAACAACCAGGTTGCTTCTTCATCAGGCTGCTTGCTAATCTGACCCAGTTTTTGCTGTAAGTAAAACCTGCCCACAGAGGACCAAAAAGTTCTGGAACAATTTTTTGGGGAAAAGAATAAAATTTATTTCATAGCAGTAATGAATCAGATCCTTTTGTATAAAATACTTGATGGAAACAAAGCAAAGCTTAATAATTCTAATATGCTGTATTGCAGTGAAAACAGAATGGAAATTCTGCGTAAAAGAATATTTTGCCCATGGAGTAAGTCTAAATATTTTAATAGTTCATGATAAATTCAGGTGTTTTGCTTAGAAGCATGAAAGTGGAATAAGTGTTTACCTCTGCATTGAAGACTAATTTGGTGACTGCTACTTTGAAATACATGATGTAGGCATCCCTGAAAAACAGATAACTATTCAGCCTGTTCTTTCAGAAAAAAACTTCTTCTGTCTTTTGTCAAGTGAGACTGATGTAGTTAAAAGCATAAAAGCCTGCAGAAGCAGACCTTATTCCGTAGCACAGAAGTCCAGTGGTTGTGCTGGTTTGCCACACTTCCTGTGCTATTAAGCATCCACAGAACAGAAATCAACGTGGCTCACTGATGTGGTCCATAAGGGTAGTACACACAAACTAAGTAAATAAAGCTTAGGATGGAGGGAAAAAGCAATCATGCAGCATTACTTGGTAGCCATGAGGCAGTACAGGGAGGAGAGAGGATGTGCACATGTGCCATGTTCCATGGCACTTGGTATGTGCTTTCCAAATCATGCCCTCCCATGTGGACTGGTGGAATCAAGTGATTTCTGTTGCAGGCAAGCCCCATCTACTGGCCTGCCTTCATATACAACAAATAAAGAGAAGCAAAGCCAAAGGTCATAGTATCTGTAAATGAAAGGCAGTTAATGTAAAAAACCCATTTCCAATTATCTCTTAATTGTTTACATAGTTGTAACTTAAATTGAAATGACATTTTCAAGAAATTATGTACAAAAATAATAATACGTAATATTTTTATCTGTTACAGCCATTGCTGGAGATGTTCAGTATTGACTAGCATTATGTGGTAGGGCATATGAGGAAATATGAAAGCACAAATGAGTCCCATGGGCAAATAGAACGTGCAATTAGCAAACACCACAAAAGGTCTTTCATGGCCTTCTCAGTCCAAACAAATTCTACAGTACTGATAAAAGTTTTCAACATCCTTCTTTCTCCTGCATATGTACTAGCAATTTCAAGTCTGAAGCCCAGCTCAGAGTTAGCAGCTGTCTAAAACCAAATGCATTGCTCCCCACCATGCAGTGATGAGGGGTTATCCTTGCTGAGATGTGGCCCCTCCCAAACCACCAGAGACTGGTGCTCAGAACCAGCACCAGAAAGACAGGCTTTCCAGAAAGGCAAGATAAATTCAACTCAGCATTCCCAATCCTGGCTCCAACACCTTCCCAAACTGTAAGTCGAAAATACTCAGAGGACATAGGGAGTAAGACTGTCAAGTGCGAACCCAGGTTAGGAACTGCAACTTGACAATACATAACGAAAAGTCACTGTAGGGCATATCTTAATGGTCCTGCCTAAATTTTGCAACTCACTTCCCTTGTTTTAACATTAGCTCCCTTCCAACAAACAAGATGCGTGGAGGGGGCACTTTGACAGCACTGCAGTGACTACGGGCACCGGGTAAGAGTAGCTAGGCCTTGGTCTGGCCAGGGCACAAGGCGGGACCAAGTCTTGAGCCCCAGAGCCTGGTGGAGGTGGCTGGGGCATGGAGCTCACAGTGGGCAGGGCACTGTGGAGCACACCTTGCAAAACCAGGCAGCAGCAAACATCTGTGCAGTGGTGTTAGGAAAGCAAACAGCACAAGTGCCAGCCTGAGAACAATACAGAGCTTCCTTTAATAAAGGAAAGGCTACAGCACAGCTAACACCTGCAGTGGGAGTGGAAAAACGGAGCCAAAACAGAGAGAAAAAGAAAAAGGAGGACAAAGACACAGGTGAAAAGAAGGATGAGAAAATGACATGTTTGGAAAGAAAAGCACAAGAGGACATAAGTGGGTATGAGAGGAAGGCAGGGAAGGGCAGCAGAAGATTTGAGGTAAAGTCAGAACAAGCATAATATTGACAAACTGCAAATGAAACGTGGGAGCTGATGCAAGCCTGCAGTCGCTGTTACTCAGTTCAAACGGTGAAGACAACAAGTTCTGGGTCTGGCACATGCATATCCTGATAGCGTAGAGAAGAAATTGCATCTATCTGGGATCACCCAAAAGAGATACTAAGGTAAGAGACTGAAGGAGAAAGCAGGTGGCTGTAAGGGCAGTGTGAAAAGAGACAAGCAAGCCTGTTTAAGAACTGAGGTCTTCCTCACAAATCCGGCAAGTGTCAAACATCAGGTCTAATAAAATCAGTGCTCAATAAAAGCAGGGCTGTGAGTTTGCCAGGTTTCATTCACAGCCGAGATGCAGCTGTGCATTGTCAGTTAACAGTGACATTATATCCCAAAATCTATGGGTAAGATAACAGTGACACAGTCCCCAGTACTATGTCCCAAGCATCATCAAAACAGTGCTGCTCATGCAGAAATGCATCCTGATGTTTCTTGTTGTTTATATCCCATCCACACCCTTGTTATATTTGAATGAAGAACAGAGATACCGGCCCTCAATGTGGCCTTGTTCTTGACATTCAGTCCTTTTAATTCACACTGCTTTTGGGAGATCGGAGTAAATCTCTAAAGTCTTGTACTTTCCTCTGTTAAACTTACAAGTTACTTCTGACTTCTGCAGATTTTAACTGTTCTTCAAAATAACGGCTGCCTGGTATACATGCAATATCACTTTCATGCACAACAGAAAAATCCTACCTCATACTCTATAGAGATTTTCAACAATCTCCATTTGAAATTTGAAGTAGTAAAATTGGGTTTTTATTCAAGTGAAGTGCGTGAAGTAAAAATTGCAGTTCTATCCACAGAACTATCTGAATATCTTTGAAGGGCATTCCCAAACGGCAGCAACAATTTGTTCTTCAGTCCAGAGGGAAGTTCCCTGTTATAGTCACCATATAGCAATTTAAAAAGTATGGAGATAAAAACAATAAAGGGGCTGTTACTAGGAGGATCATTTGTTATCTTCACCTGGAGTGAAACTCCACAGGATTTTACTGACCCATTCCCTGAGAAGTGATGCTACTAAAACCATCCTAGACAAGCAAGGCCACAGGCACTCAACAGAAGTTGAGTTCTCAAAGCAGTCCAAGGATTTACTTCCTGTTCTCTGTGGCAGTGATAACAGAAAACTTTCTGAAGACTGAAAGTTCTAGTGATTCTTAACAATTCCTCATCATGACAAACACCCAATTTCATCTTTAGACAGACTGTGAAGTATACAGGGACATATATGGTATTTGCACTCTTTTTGCACCTTTAGACCATAACACTTTCTCTTGGATCCCAAAGAAAACTGAATTGGGTATTTTAGAATATTCTGTCATGCCAGATTTCTCCTGTGCTTTTAAAGTGTCTGTTTTATTACTGTAGCCAGGATGTTTACTCATTCCATAATTCAGAGCTTTATTATTGCAGTGAATCATGGACTATGAGTTTCCAGCTTCAAAGAGCAGCCAGTTAAATTTAAAAATCAAACCAGAGAAGAATCAAAAGTATTGTTTTCTACTCCTTTTATTCTCAAACCTAGCAAGAACATGAGTCCATGCAATTTTGTAGTGCTTTTGTAAGAACATCCTTTCTAGTGGGTTTCAAAAGGAAAATCACTGTGACAATAGTTCTGTCTCCTCTTAAGCAAAGTTCTAGTAGTCCGACTAGCGTTGTCCTCTTAATAGTATTTGTAAAGCAACACTCACCATTTCTAATGGTCAGAAATGAAGCCAGTATTGTGATAGAACATTTAAAAGTGCTGCTAATTTAAAAACAAGTTTTATTTGAAAAAAAAACAACTGACAAATCAGAGTAACAAGCAGTTCTCACAGCCATGACTTGACATATGTACTTTGGATCCCAGCTGGATTCCTGCACATGAAAGGAAACGTATGTGACACAGCTGTAAATTACAAACAGAGAGTATCTGAAGTTCTTCCCAAAATGGATAAGTTGCTGAGCTGGACACATCTTGACTTTATCTGAAATTCAGGATGACGTAAATACCAAACAAAAGAAGAGATAATATCAATGATATTAGACTGATGGAATTAAGTCAACAGCGGAAAAACACACCCCCACCCCCAGAAGTATTGGCAATTCAGCAATAGGATGAACAAAACACCAGAGAACATACAAATGGGGGACATTCATGACTCAGAAGTGAGTTGGGCTTAAGGGAATAATACATATTTTCCTTCAGCTTTTATTTCTGTCATCTGGCTGTGAATCTAAAAGATCTTCTGATCATCTCTATAGCACTGGGTGGCCAGAAGTAAGCCAGACTAATCCTTATTTTACTACTGCAGAGGAGATTTGGACAAAACAATCATATTCAAAATCACAGCGGACAGATTTATAGAGGAAATATTTCCTTTTTGACAGACTGCCAAAAGTGATTTACATTATGTATCCTCTGCTGAACTTGACTTTCTCTGACACCTGTTTTGTCTTTCTAAGAACCCAGTACTGTCAGCCCTGAGCTTCAGAGCTTAGATAGGGAAGGGTCACAGACAGAACACTTGAAGTACTTTACAGTACTTGAAATAAAGGCTCCTGAGATATTCTTGAAGTTTGATCACTATTACAAAATGGGCCTTTCACATTTGGCTTGATTTCCCATCTTCCTCCAATGACATTTCAAAAACTAGTCTTTTCAAATGACTACAGGAGCTGTTTAGAGGGAAGACGTGATTTTTAAAATTTCCTGACAGGCAAAAACCAAGCCCAAACATTCAAGTTAACTTCTAGGTCTCCTGAATTACTGTAGACTTCAGCATGCCTAAGAAGACTTCATTTCTGATAAAAGCATAGACTTTTAACAATCCTATGCCAAGGAGGGGCTCATTCCCCTGACTGCCATTCATGCAGAAGGAATACAGTTTTCATGCCTTATTTAGATTAACAAAAGATTAATAGCAACTATCAATAAGGAAAGATCTAATGAACCTTTAAAACAATCATAGAAATACAGGTCATTCAGGAAATGGTCTTACATACCGTTTATAGGAACACACTTCCTTCTCCTGTAGGAGCTCTCCAATACGCAGTTAAAGTCAGGAGGTTATGATACGTGAAGAGTTTTCCAACTGCCCTCATTCAAGTTATCATTAAAAAGTTACACATAATCTCCCCAAAACCTGCTTTTTGCAGGGGAGAAACTGGAGCAGCAGAGAGGTTTGCTTTGTGAGCCCCAAATGAGTTCAGATGGTCACAAGGAAAAACAGTTGCTAAGAAAATCCTTCCATCAACACCTTGCTGCAATGTGTCAGACACACATTAAAGACACACTAAGTGCCAGTCAGTTAGAAAGCTCCATTTGCAATCAGTTTTCTAAATGCAGGTGGATAGTCACTGATTTATGTGCTATTCATTGACACTAGGTATTACACTGAGATACACCTCGCCTGCTTTAGAGACCTCGTAATTTTGGAAACCCTGAAGGCAGGTACTGCAGAACTTAACTCCTACAGCAACCATGTGTCACCTTGCTTCTTGCCCAACTTCCCTTGCTCTCTTGAGTTCTCTCTCAGTATCCCCTGCTAATCTGTAAATGTCAGCAAGCACACCATTAAAGCCAGAAGTTGTTCTGTTTATTTTGCTCCAGTGTCTTAGTAAGGGCAAATTGATCTTACAACAACTCACAGACCACTTGTGTGCATTTAGGCAGATTTGCCTGACTACAGTCTCTCAACTGTGATGATTCCATCTACACCCCTGCACAGTGAGAGAAAGAGTTTGCTACTCAGACAGGTCTAAACAATAATGTTATAATCACACCATCTTGTCATCAACAACTGCAAGCTGTAATTATATAAGATGACCAAAATGACATTTTTGGCACACTGAGGAACATGAGATTAAGTGATTAATTCAGGCCCTCTACAGGTGAGAAGAAAAACATGATGAGTTCAAGAAGGTTAGACTTGTCTTTAAAACAATGAATACAAAAAGTTGAGAGGATGATTCATGTGAGACCATCGCCGAGTGACGACATGAAGTTTTACTTCAGGTAATTGTTCTGTGTCAGCGAAAAACTCCTCTCTAGTTAGTGCTGGTTGTACTACTGTATGAATCAACATCAGCAGGTAAAATGGAGTTACACAAGTCCAAGACAGAGACAAAAAAAAAATCCAGTTTAGTTTTGGGTAGAAAATTACTCTTTAATTTCCTGCTACAATTAATTTCGGCAGCCTTGTTTCACAAGGTTTACCAGTTTTGCTCAGAATATTTAAATTTTTCTAAGAAATTTCCTCAGGACATGTCTAAGGAAGTTTTCTAGAGGTTACCATGTTACTGCACAGTCACACATCTTTTGTACTAGTCTTGGCAGGCCCAAATACAGTGAACCACAAAGTAGAACATTATGACTTCTTTTTCAACAGGAAGACATTGACAGCAATATTTTCCAAATTTCTGAGGTGTAGAATTTTAGTAATCATCAATAAGTATATGTTTGTTCTTAACAGACCATTTCCAAAGGATCTTTGGATTTTCCTGCATTTTTGAAATCCAGATTTTCAGCATCATACTAAGAGTATACTAAGTCCCATGATACAAACTGTTATATCCTAATGACTATGGGCAAATATCAACTGTAAATATTTTTACTGTTCACAGAAGTCCGAGACACTTTCATCAGCAATATAAATAAATTTTTCTGAGATTTTTCTACTTTGTGATTTTTTTTTACCAATGCAATATGTTGTCTTATAGGTCTTTTAAATTTGAAATGTTATGGATAGTATTTTTCTTAAGTTTTTCAAATTAAGAAATGTCTAAGGCTGTACTGATACAGTTTAAGAAAACAGAGACTAAATGATAAGAATAGAATCAGAAAACATCAGGCCAAAAAGTAAATGCAAACACCTGTTTTAAAGCAAATAATGTGCAATGTTGATATGTGAAAGAAAATGAAAGGATAAGTAACCAGCTTTGGCTCGTTTTCAGTAATGTACTTAAATAAAACAAAATCTGTTGAAATAAAAGATGAACTATATATTTGATCAGATTTCAATGATGAAGTACTATCTGAAGAAGGAAAAACTAATGTTTATGGCTAACTAATGACTAACTTACCTCCCAAAGTCAAGTACATTTCTTGAATGCAATTCAAATTGGGATAAAAAAGTCTTTGTAATTATTCCCGTATTTTTGCTGTACAGATAGCTGGTTCTATTCTAGAAACAAGAGTGACTTTGTGAAACGTTACCAATTCACTTGGGTACAATTCTTGATTATTGAGCAAATCATACTGTCTCAGTTTATTTAAACAATTGCTAAGTCTTGATGGTCCTGCAGAGCCAGTGCAAGTTTGGAAAGGTGAGATGAATTGTGAATTATGGCACGTGTTTCAACAGAATTTGTCAAGAGACAGTTGTGGAATCCTTACCTTGAGACTTATACTGGTGAACCCCTCATACAACATTTAAATATTCCTGTATTTTCAGTTACTGCGGAAGTTATTATGCTAAGCTAAAAGCAGCCCACAAAAAGGTGAAAAAAGACAGAAGAAAAAAAAAGGAAGAAAAAACATGCAGAAAGAAGACAAGAACTCAGTTATGAACTATAAATCCTACAACACCTATACTTGGAAGCAGCTTTTTAAATGCATGTTATACAAAGAAGCTTAAACAGAAGCTAAAAATGAACCTAAATTTTGTGATTCTTGCTATTTCAAAGAGCTGTTTGTTTTTGCCTGACCAGATGCTGGAGCTGCTCACCCCCACACAAGAAGGTTGTTTGATTGCCTGCACAGGCAGGGAGCTGCCCTGTCCCCGCACTCCGTACGGACGTGGAACACCCCAGCCCAGCTCTGGCAGGTGTTACTGCCGTCCTGCACCACGCAGAGCAGCAAAGCAGGGCGAGGGGACACTACCAAGCCTGCAGGGAATGGCTGATTGGTGCCAAGCTGATCTCAAGGGTAGGAGTTTCAAAGCTGTTTCCAAGTCTGGACAGTGAGACACAGCCTCAAACAAATTTGGCTGTGAGGGAGGAGAGCACTCCCTTCTGCCTTACTTGGTGGAACAAACACCTGGCTGAGTGCTGCTTGAGGAGAGACCAGAAGCTACAGCAGGAGACTGACCAAATAATTCTACATAAGCAAATAAGAAGCTGAGATATCATGACGTACACCTGCCTGTGAACAAAAAGCCCATGCACAAATGTTGTTATTCAACTGAAATAAGTGACACCAGTTATTCTGTATTACAGTCATAGGTGATATTTATTCTGGTTTTCCAAAATGTCAAAAGGGACTGCACAAATCAGTATCTGCCCCACGAACCAGCCTAGGATCATTCACAAGCTCTGAGTAACAGACAAAACCCCCCTAGTTTTAAACAAACACTGTTTCTTTCAGAATATTTAATCTTTGCTATTCTGGGTAGCTACAAAATTATTTTTTAATGAAAACATATAAAAAGAAAGAGCAAAATCTTTCTGTGGAAAGTTGACATTCAAGAAACTCAACAGAAAGGCAGAAGTTACAGCAAAATATTAGATCTCAAAAAGCTCAAGACAGAGGAAAAGGATTAGATGGCAAAAGTAAACATACTGTTTGTGTAACATGTTGCAACGTTTCAGACCTACTTGCACTTACTGGCATGTCTAAGAAGTGAACTCGTCAATAACAACCCATAATGTTTGCTCTCCACCATTGATTTTGAGGCCAGAATGATCCTGAACAGTCAGGCAGGTTTACATCAACCATTATAGTTGAACTTTGCAAACTGTGAAAAACATGGATTTGTATTCTAAAACACTGCAGTAAAGACTCGACCGAAAGAACAGCACTATTTCCATTGAAAAGCCCTTCCTTGGCAGACGTTCATTAGTGTTTAAGTCTGGTCACAGCTGGATTAAACTCAGGAAAGCTGAGCTCAGCACTTCAAGCTTAGATGCTTATTTGCATCTCTACAGACAAATTCTTCAGCTTGCAATCCAGCTGGGTATATCCAGGCAAGGGTTACAGATTTTGTCCCATGGCCTTCAAAGCTGAGTTGAAGTCTCTGAGCAGGGGCACCCCTGTGACTTTCAGCACCTTCCTTTTATAGCTGGGCTAAAAGTAATGTTAAAACAGGCAATGCAGTTATGCTTTGGAAAAAAATAATTATGCCTAAAGAGGGTATCTTGATTGCTTCCACCTACTCTGCACTGCATCACATACGAAGGTAAGTCTCTAGAGGGAATATGCAAACTGCAGAGGGGGCATTCAAAGCTCAAATCAGCATCAAAATCTGAAAAGTTCTGAGTTTATGGCGAACTTCTGGGTTTCTGCCACCTTGTTAATTTCAGTGACTAAGACAACGTTATACTGGATGACATCAGCCATCATATTCTGATGGTTACCCCAGAAATAACATGCAAATAATTTCTGCTATGTCTGCACAAGATATAGTATTAGGCTAGTATATAGTGTAATGTGATTACCTTCTGCATGATTAGCTTCTAGCACAGACAGAGTCAGGCCCAGGAAAATAAAAATACATATCAGTATATTACTACTACTATTATTGCTACTACTAGTGCTACTACTACTACTAGCTGTTTTAATTTCAAAATAGGAAAAAATGTTAGTAAATTAGGAAACATGAAGATCATTCTTTCTCCAGATGCTCTCAGCTGTTTCTTTTGAAAAGGTAAGAAAAAACACAGATGACATCAGACAGTGTCCAGGCAATAACAGAGATCTCTTCAACAAATTAATCTTTCACGAAACAACAGGAAGCTGAAATACATAACAACTTAGTCTTAAAAAATAAAAAGATGTCCAAGTAGTTATATCCAGTAATGGTCCTCTAAGTTTTACTATTAAGCTCACCCCTATTCCCTGATATAGAAGAGTAATACAATAAACAAGAGGGACCGACATGGAGACAGAGGCTCCACTGGTGACACAGAAAATTCCATCTGCATTTTACAATATGTCTCTCTGTTCCCTTTCTCACTAGCCAGCCAAGAGACTCAACTGCTTCAGGACTCAGAGGAAAGAGATGTGCAGACATGATCTTTGTATAGTTTGTCCTGGTGAAAGCCTCCAGATGTTACAGCAGAAAAAAATGGCAACTGTTCTGAGAAGAGAGGACAACTGAAATATGAACGATTATGTTCCCCACAACAGCACCATGTTCCCTCTGCTGCACCACACGCGGTCAGGGTCAGCTCCACAAGGGATTTCTGAGTACACACTGCTGCTCTTGGGCAATGAAAACATAAAATTTACAGTGCAGTTACATTCCACATCTCAAAAGCCTTTCTTCACACTTACAGGACCAGCAATGTGTTTTTATACAACCATTTGACACAGTCTTGCCATTTTGTCAGGCTCCTAGGAGCCTCATTTATATTGACTTTGATCAGTGTGACAGCAATGGAAGACAGCTGACTTTGCATGCATACAACACACCTTCCTTCTCCTCCAATCCCATCCTCCCTGTCCCTCCCGTCCTTCTTCCTTTTCCCTGATGTTCAGTGTGGTTCTTCCTAAGATAGGAACACCACGTAGGTATTGCAGGAGGAACTGTCTGCATGAATGCACAATCAACGCATTCCAGAGATGGAGGAGCTGACATGTTTGCATTTACTTTGGAGCACATCAGCCAGCAAAAGGGTATGAAATGCTGCTGGAGACTGGGACAACTGCACAATCTGGCCTCCCAAGGTTGCAGGCAGCTTCTGGGTGGATGCCTCCTCCCTGCCAGGTCTGCCTGCAGGGTCCATCCAGCCCAAAGATAGAACACTCACTTTTGGATACCTGAGTAAAAGTGAGTAAGATTCAACCAAATATGGAGAAAAAATCCTAAAGCATCTCCACAGATGTTGCTTTGTAGTTGTGAATTCTGCAAGGCCAAAGACTGTAAACCTGTCTGTTTCTAGCTGAACCTGCTTGTAACTCTTTAGATAATGTAAATCATTGCAATAGATGATAAAGTTGTTATTTAGATACTGTATTAGCAATAAATTCAATCATAAACATCCTCACAAACACTGTGTCCTACTTCTCATGTCTGACCAAGAAACCTTCCCTCTACAACTCTGCTACACTCAGTTTGGTCTCTTTGTTGCCCATGAAGTATCCAGTGCTATCAGGGATTTCCTCAAACATCTCAAGATACATATAAGAAACCTAAACAGTAAATCAAATCACATCCTAAACCAATGTATTTGCCTTAAGCAGGAGCCACAGGATATTCAACAGTTACAGGCTGGATAATCTCTCTGTGGGTTTCTTACTATTACCAAAGCAAGGGAGCACAGGGCATCTTTCCATGCTGCTATCAGTTGTGCCTGATCTGTACAAACAAGCTTGGCATTCCTTCTTTAACATCTGTAGCACGGTGATGTCAGAACGGCCCCACCGAACACTTCCCAGGGTGCTATGGATACATGCCACTACCGTTGCCCCAAAGCCTTCCTTGTTCTGTGTGGGCTCTACCACTTTTCTTCTCCCTAGGTTTCTTGGCATGCTTTCTGGGTGCAAAGACATGGAATCTCACCCTCTAACTTCAGAGCTTAATTCATGCCCTGAAGAAAGGAGCTGAGGTGCTTTGATCTGCCATATGAAGATATTGATCTGCCACCTGAAGATACTGATCTCTCCTCCTTGACTGCAGCTCCTTGCCAGCTCCTGCAGCAGGCACAGCTGGCTGTGCTACGGGAAGAAGGAGGCTCCAAGGCCACTTGCTCTCTCCTGGTCCCACAGCCTATATGACCAGGTGGTATAATGGACCAGGGAAGGGAAGCAGCTGACTGCTACTGCTGGAGGTGGTGTTGGGGTGAGTTGGGGGCATGGTGGGGAAAAGGGTATTTTCCAGCCAAATCAGTTTGTCAAACCAGCTTTCCATGTGACTGCAAAAACAGCTTTTGCCAGGCATGTGGGAGGCAGCCATGATTTGGAAACAAGCAACCAGGCACAGATGAGCCCAATTCTTTCACTGGCAGTGAAAGCACTTATTTTGGGAAATAAAGAAAACAAGAAACCACCCTTGCTCCTCATGAGGTGCCTAAGGCTGAGTGCCAGTGATTCTGCACAGCTTAAAAATGATTCAGGGGTACATTGGGTGGAGTAAGAGGCACAAGCAGAAGTACATTCGGTCCTTTGTCTTGGCCTGTGGTGTGGCTCCAGCAGCAGGAATGAGCATGAAAGACAAAAGAAATCAGCTTGCACTGTTTTCACTTTCCACACATGAACTTAATGAGAACAATTTATATGGATTAAATGAACCCGAAATTTGGAAGAACATTTCTGTGTTCACTGTATAACAAGCTCCAGCAATTTAGGCTCCAACGAATCTGAGATATGTGTATATTAAAGACTAATAAGCAGGCTGGTTTAGGAAACAACAGCAGCATGAAGTTTTATATAAGTTTACTGCCCAGCTTTACTTCGTTTGAAATTTGAAAAAATGAAGGTATTTTTTTACTCCTACAATTCTTCTTAATCTTTAACTGTGTTTTTTAGTTCTACCAGGAAGAATAAAAGGAAATGTCAAATTATCAGTAAAAATATGATTTTCAAGGTAGAAATTACTCCAGCAAAACCAGAAACCAAAGAACATGGAAAATACTAATGTATACCACGTAAAATTTCCAGGTTCATTTCTAGATGATTAAGCTTGAGAAAAACATCCCAATTAAATCACAACATTTTAATGAAGAGAAAAAGGGAAATTCTGGTGTTCAAGAGACTGCGGTGATAACTGTAAAACAAAACTCAAAAAGTTTAGTAGTTTTTGTGACCTTATCTAGCATAAGAGAGAAAAATTGTTGGATGATGGGAAGAGTAGTGAGAGTAGATTCAGGGTCTGTGTGACAAAACAGAGATATAAGATAACAAACATGTTAAAATAAAACATGTATCAGTAGCAGAGCTAAGTCTTCCTCACATATCCCACTAGGAAATCTAGTACTCAAATGTTTTAATCTTTGCTCTTATTTATTCCTTTGAGGTGACAGTATCAGGTGCCTGTTTTTCATGGAAATCTCCATCTGAAACAGTTTGGTGATTCCTAAGTGGTTTGCTCATGCTGAGTAAGTACTCTGGGTGTTCTTCATTTTGAAAATAACTTTTGAATTAGGAACACCACATCATTTTGTGGAAATTTGCTCCAATTCCATTACGAACCATAGGCTTCACACTGTGCCTAAATTTGCATTGGTCCCTGGCACAGCGAACAATTTTATCATGTGAGGCGCAGCTAGACTTGTCTTAAAGTGACTGCTTATATAATGCTATTATAGGTCAGTGTAGGTCTCAGTCTGCTGGTGAGCTGTTTGTGCTGTTATCTGAGCTGGGAAACCAAACATAGGAGTGATCCCTTTTGAGTTCTAAGGGCATGGAACGTGGTGGCACATGTTGGAAATTCCTATGACAGTGGCAATATGCTGACAGATTAATCTACACCTGGCCCCCAAACATGCCTACGTACGTCTCACTGAACCATAAATCAAACATGTTTTTACAAGTTTTCTTCTTTTAGAAATCACTCAGCAGATATTTTGAGCTCAAATCAGGATCCTTTTTCCCATAAAAGTGCCAAGCCCTTTTCAAACCGTACTAAGCCAGAAGCAGATTAAAGTGTCAGTTGCTTAAGCATCTAGAGGAGCAACACTACAAAGGAGTACCTCTAATGCTGCCTTGTGGAAGGTAAGTCAAGGAACCATCACCCATTATCACCGCAGAAGACCTGTAAACTTCTTTCAAACAGCTGCTATGACATTTGACAGCAGCTGATTTGCGCAATGGGGCTCTCTGTGCTCCCCCAGTTGCACTGTGCAAGTCCTACCACAGAATTAACCTCCGAGGATGAAACAAGTGTGGAGTGGAGGGCAGAAGTTTGTGTACCCATTCATGAAGACACAGGTACATCTTTTCCCCTCCCATCATCAGAATTGGAAAGGAAAATCAACATCCTATCCTAAGCTGTTTTCAGACAAGGCTATCAAAAAAGTTAAAGAACAGATTTTTTAAATAAATATGCTAGGACTTCCCTGTCTGGAAAACAAATAGCTAAGCAGTGACATCTGCAAAACAAGAAAGAACAGAAGAGATGACCTGCTACTGATCAGTCACTGTCTCTTTAAACTAAAAAAAAAAAAAAAAAGGGAAAAAAAAAGTGCTAATGCAACAAGCAAGTAGCAGATTCAGAGGAACAAAAGGACACATTTCTCCACTCAGCTTGTAGTTGAGCTGTGAAGGTCCTTACTACCTGGCATTTAGGATCCTAAAATTTTCTACATTTGCATGTTCAAGAGGACAATCTTCAACTTTACAGGAAAAAGGATTCAAAGGTAATAAATCGAGGTACCACCTCTGGCTCCAAACTCCACAAGGCACACAACACCAGAGGAAGGCACATTATTAGGTGATTGCTCCACTCTTCTCTTCACTATGCATTTGGCAAACAGCCACTGGAGATACAGGAGATAGGGTACAAAGCTAAAGGAATTTTAGGTTTTCACTGGCACAACGATTACTGTTTCACAATGTTTTTGAAAAGACAGGCCTGCAAGGAAGACAGACATGAGTAGCAACCTGTGATAGCTCCAAATATTTTTTCTACTACAAAGTAAATTACAATTTATTTAATTAGTCAACCTAGTTTTGTTATCTCTTGTCAGTACGTCACAAACTTAAAAATACTTGCTGCGTAATGCAAACATGATATGAGCTCTTTCTTCTACTTTTAGTAAAGAAATACTGGGCAAGCTCATGTCAGTTCACAGCTCTATGCCAACAATTCCTATTTTATTACCAGAAGAAAACCCAGGTTATGTACGATGTATACACAGAGAGTTCAGAAGCAGGTTTATGGCAGAGATAGCATGAAATTCACAATTTTGAAAGGTGTAAAGCCCTCTACTCTTCTCTTGAACTCTACCCTGTCTTCTGTCTGTAAATGGCACCTCCCAGGCTCACTTACAAATTACTATATAAGCACCAGTGTGGGAGTGCAGCCAAGCACGGGGACGTCTAAGCTGCATTCCCTGTTTAGTCCACTGGCAAAGTAGTTTCTTTAGTTTCTTTTATAAAAAGAGGCAATTTGTTGTAAGAAAGAACATACCAAACTGTGAGAAAAGGCAGCTTAACATGAAGTCCGTTAACATGAAGTCATTTAGCACCAACAAGACCAGTAGGTATCCTCTTGTGAAAAAAATCTCCAAATAATTTCTCCATTACCAGAATAAACACAGCATTCATGGTGGTTTTTTGACTGCTCTAAACCCACCATATCCAACAGTCAGCAGCAATTGGAAGTTCCACGGCCAACCTTTCTGAATTCTAGGCGGAGCTGTGAGAAGCAAGAGTCATTTGAAGAACTAAAGGAACAGAGTATTTCCTGAACTTTTGACATATGCTTATTCTGCTGCTGAGATTGTACCAGAGATAGATGGAAAAAGACTTATTTATTTCAGGTTATGATCCTCCCCCCTCCACACACCACTATCCCCCTTGCAAATCCTGTGGAGCAGTTCATGCAGCATTTACTCTCTCTGTGACTTCTGAACGACACATGAAGATAAGGCAGAGGATGCACGGTTTTGGGGTCCAGTCACTGATGATAGACCACGATCACTGAGAGATGAATAGGAGGGATGAAGAAAAGGGAAGGGGCTATCACGGCTTGCAAGCCTGTAAACTCTCAGAAGAGCAAAAAATACCTCTCGTTTTCAATTTCTCAAGAATCAAGTGTGTGGCACTGTTTCTGAATGCTGTGTTATAGTGTGTTAGGGCCAAGACACAATAGGAAGAAAAGGTGCCTAGTGAAATAATCTAATCCAAGTGTACAACTAACATTCATACATTTCAGTGAAAACTGAGCACACTTGGTGCCAGGCACTTAGGAAGGTGAGAGTCAAAAAAAGACAATGCTAGGATTTTTTAAGGCCAGTTTGTAAAAAAGACAATAGCTAACATTGTTGTGGTGGGGCAATCAGAGAAAACATTCCCTTTCATGCTGTTTCAGAGCATTCAGTGGCTCAGATTTTGTCACTTAACCTAGTGGCAGAAATCCTCTTGCACTTCTCATTTTCTCCTTTTCTCACCCCCTTCTTCCCTCTCTAAGGTCTTTGCTTCCACTGATGTATTCCTTGCATTTTTCCTCAAGGTGCTTTCACAGTATCACAGAATGGGTCAGGCTGGAAGTGCCCACTGTGAGTTATCTCATCCAACCTCTCTGCTCAAGCAGGGCCATCCCAGAGCACAGGGCACAGGATTGTGTCCAGACAGGTCTTGAATATCTCCATTATAGGAGACTTCACAGCCTCTCTGGGCAATCTTTTCCACTTCTCAGTCACTGCACAGTAAAGTTCTTCCTCATATTCAGGTGGAACTTCCTGTGCATCAGTTTCTGCCCATTGCCTCTTGTCCTATTGCTCAGCACCACTGAGCAGAGCCTGGTCTGTCCTCTTCACATCTTCTTCCCTCTGCCCCTATTTTCTTTTATTTCCTCTGATATCCGACACTGCTTGACTTCAAGTCAACATTGCCTCTGATGTGTGCACGAGGGAATGTGTGACACATCATTTCTGAACAGCAGCAGACTGCTTGCTGAGGGACAGACCATGGTGTGGTCCCAGGACACAATTCTGTTTTCTGTTTAGGACCAAGAGTTCCCAGCAAACCTCCTGAAATGGGATGGTGGAAACAAGCTAATTTAGCTGAATCCAGGGAGAGGAAAGAAAAAATCAACCCAAAGGATTTACGAAAGGATCTATCTTGGTATTTTATTAGGGTGCATCCAACAGCTGTCCTGCCTGCTCTACAGGGAACACTGAGTTTTTGTTGTAGAGACAACATAGCTCACTGAATTTCATAAAATTCAGAAAATACATTTGGGCAAGCATTTAGGAAGAAAATATAAAGAACTAGGAATAATTAACATTAGGAATAACATATTAGAATGAAATTCTTCACCATGAGGGCAGTGAGGCACCAGAACAGGTTGCCTAGACAAGCTGTGGATGCCCCATTCATGGGGGTGGTCAAGGCCAGGCTGGATATAACTCTGAGCAACCTGGTCAACTGAGAGATGTCCCTGCGCATGGCAGGGGGGTTGGAACTAGATGATCTTTAATGTCCCTTCCAACCCAAGTCATTTTATGATTCTATGATTTGTGTGAATTCTATTTTGCCATTTGAAGCCCAGAAGGGTCTGTGAGAACTACAGCTCTGCTATGTGACTGTGAACACTTACCTAAGCATGTTTAAAGACTGCAACAATAAACACATCAAACAAAACTCACAAGTATTACAAATGAAAAGGTATCAAGTCCTTAAAATACTGCAAAGCTTTCTCCAAACTGCTGCCACAGAATCCTTGTCATCCTTTCTAAGATCCTTGCATAATGTGGGTGTTGCAGCATTTAGCCATTTGTTACACAATTTATAAATGGATTTACTTTTTGTCACATGCACTCTGGTGAGAAACCTCTTGTTGACACAATGGCAATTTCTTCTACGAAAACTGCCTTTTAAGTTCACATCAAAGATATAGCCATTAACATTAACATTCATAACTGAATAGCCATTAACATTTCAACAGCTTTTTAGAAAGCTGGGTTGTAAATTAGGCATGTCAAGATCATAGTGACTCCTAAGCAGTTTAAGTTCTATCACACAAAAAAGGACACAAATTAATTATGAAATGAACACAGGGTGGGGCTGGCTCTGCCATGGTTACTCATGCAGAACAGGGTGTACCTAGGCAATTCCCCCAGGGGACCCTTCTGCAAAATGTACTACAGGCCTGTTCAGATTAAATAGAGGAGAGAAATGTAATAAAATATTCCCTCTTTAACTACTTAAAAAGCTGGTATCTTGCTTCTACAGAGACCAAACTGGTGTGCTCCTGGTGCATTGTCTGGGTTAATCCCAGTCACCAGCAGATTCATGGGTTTTTTTCTGCATCTCCCTTGCACAGTGAAAAAAAAGTACTTATGCACATAGGAAGAGAATACATAATAAATAGGAGCCGACCTTCCTGAATTCCAGCTGCAACAACACTGCCAGGATGGGAAATGCCTAATTGCTGGCATGCCATATGTCCTTTGCATTGACATGTGCTTTGCCAGTGAGATTTACATCCCTTCGGCATGAAGCAGCAGACTGATGAGACAGAAATACAGACCTAATTCAGGCTCTGGAAGAAAGCAGGCTGTAGGGATTACACAGAGAGTTTCTGTGCATTTCTTTGCTAGTGTGATCTCTTGAGCCTCAGTATCACAAACCTGCTTTCTTGCAGGTTTATTGCTTGCCCTTATCACAGAATCCACTCTTCAAGTTGTTGTGCTCAGCCCCCCTTTTCTATTCAGACCATCTTTATCTTTTCTTTGTGTGTCACCACAGTCCTTCAACACACAGAAAGCTGCTGTGCAGGTGCCTTCTCTTTCACGCTGTCTAACACAGTCCAGCCTGGCTCTCTGGCTGTGTACCCAGCACTGCATGTCTCAGCCAACACAGACCCTCACCTGCCCTGAAGTTACGCGATGCAAGATCACCTTCAGGGAATATCTACATGATGTTAACAGCCATCGGCAGATAACATGTACAGGCTGTCCAGAGAGCTGGATCCAACTGTGCTTCAGGTAAGCTTATTCTAAAGGACTATCCAAACAAAATTTCAATAATTCAAGAATATTCTCCTGGAATATGGAGACACCACTACAGGAAGGAACCCCAAATGCATGGAAGCTCTTAAGCAAAGCAGATAGACATCTACAGGGCCACCAAGACGCCTCCAGCTCACATCCACACAGCTGCATAATACAACGCTTGCCTGTATCCCTTTCTCCCAGTTTAGGTTTTGTCCCCACTAAATCTGAACCTATTCCCTCCTCCACACTGCTTTGGCACCAAAAAAGGGGTCACTGAACGCACACAGGAGACAGGCTTCCTGCTCTTGCTTCCGAGGCTTGGCCACCTCCCAGCCCACAGCAGCTGGCTCTGGCTGCTGGAGAAACTCTGCTTCATCTCTGCAGAGCTGGGACACAGCGTTCTCTGACACCCTCCATCGGGAGCACACACAGGCTCGTCAGTGCTAATTGCTGGGAGAGCCTAAACAAACTGTGATGTCAGGGTCTTTGGAGATTTCAGTTTCTAAGTGCAAGCAAGTTTCTACTGAGCACACACATACAGAACTGAGAGTTCTTGCAGGAGCACCAGAATTTGAGCACACTTTTAAAACACAGTGAAAGATAATTCTGATAAACTACAGGCAATTGTGAATATTTCAGTAGGAAGACTGCAGCAAATCATAACCACATAACACCTTAGCACCACTGCCTACACTCTTTCTGCCATCAGTGAACTTGCAAGTGCAGAGGAGCACATACAGTTGTGTTTATTTATGATGCGTATCTTTATGAGAATGACAATAATTTAGGTTAGGAGGGACTTCTTGGGGGTCATCTAGTTCAAACCCATAGCCAAAGTAGGACCATCTTTGAAGTTAGCTCAGGATGCTGAGGGCCTTGCCCTGTCATGCTTCAAGTATCTCAAAGATGGAGATCCTATGTCCTCTCTGGCAAAACCTATTCTGTCTGCAGAATGTTTTTCTTATGTTCATATGGGTCATCTTCTCTTGCATGTTTTTCTTATGTTCATATGGGTCATCTTCTCTTGCAGTTTGCAACCATTGCCCCTTCCTATTTTTTGTCTATACATCTCAGAAGAAACTGGTTTGTCCATGAAAGCTCCTGTAGGTAAGAGAAAACAAAGCCAGTTTCTTCCACTCCCCCTTGTTTATCGTGTGCTCCCGCCCTCTACGCATCCTAGTGTCCCTCTGCTGGACTGTCTCCAGCTTGTCAGCAATATTTGCAAGTATTTATAAAGCTCTCCAGATTGCCCAATCCCACAAGAACACACTGGCTTAACAACAGTAATATAAATATTATGAATACATTTTAGAGATCCTTCATGATGCATTGAAGAAAATGATTGCTAGCAAAGTGGTAGATCTGGCCGGTAATTACAGTACAGTACAGGGCAGTTTCTGTAGGTGTGTTGTACAGTAAGGTTAAAAAATAAAGCTTATGCAAGAGTCTAACTATTAGGTAGAAAATGTTCCAACATTTTTGTATTTGATAACTCTAAACCCAAAAGCATCTTGGGTGTAAGTACAGGGTTACAAATTTTGAGCCACAATTACTTTCTTTTAGAATATTCCACATATGGCAAAGCCCCATATTTCTGTGAACTGGGATGATTTTGATGTGCTTCTGAAAAATATTTCTGAAAAGAAAGCCTCATTAATTACTTTCTACACTTAAGAAATGGAAACACTTCTTGTGACTGAACACCAGTCAGTTTGTTTGAAGTGGTCTACAGAGAAGCTCTCCAAATTATCCAACTCTCGGGAAACAATGAAACTCCTGCAGCATAGCAAGGGCAGTTACCTTATCCTATGGCACTGGTCTGTAGCCCTCATGCAGGGTTTTATGAATCTGTCAGGTCACAGTGAGTTCTTGTTGTCATGCAGCCTGACGTCTCTCTTTTCATTGTACAGAGAAACAATGAGGAAAGCAGGAACCACATGGCACGAGTTCTGATATTCCCAAAGGACAACAGAAATGATCTATTTCTGACAATGCTTGCCCCTGCAAGCAGCAGGGCTGCCAACCTCACTCCCATATTCCTAATACCAAAACCATTGTTAATGATTTTGGCAAAATTCAAGTCCAGGTTTCTTGGAAGCATCCTCCCTCCACAGAGCATTTCAGAAGGGGAATCAGGCATCAATACTGCCTGACACTCCTTATCCATATGACACCAGAGGTGCCACTCTACCCCCTTGGTCATGCAGGTATGGGTCAGTGCCTACCAAAGGCTCTGCTCTTCAATGCTCATTCATGGCCCGTGAGATTGATCCTGCTTCTCCAACTATATTTAAAATTACATTTAAATCTCTTTTAAAGACAATAAAATTAAATCTTTTGGATTAGTCTACAAAGTCTGGTAAAAAATGCAGTGAAAACACTAGTATTTATGCATTACAGCCTATCTGGTATATAAAGAACTGTAGTCATGGTGTTGAGTGAGACTGACAGAAACTTTGCAGTGTAACTCAATATATTTATCAGTGTGCTATTCTGAAATAATAATAAAACCACCACCACCACCACAAAAAAACCCCATAAAAGAACAACAACAAAAGACCACCAAACCAAACCCCAAAAGTTTTCAGAATTAGCATTTGGAATTGAGGGGCTAAGTATGTTGAGATTGGTGCAAGTATATTTAAAGACCCAGTAACAATTTCTGTTAAATATATATGGTCAGTTACTGTATTCTTAATATCATCAGAAGTAATAAAAACCACAACAATACAGTAACAGCATTGCACCTGGTCTGCCTCCCATGTACAACAATGTGATAACAACAGAAAAAGGGGAAAAGAAAATGTGGACATTAAACTGCTATAAAGCTTCTCCATTTGCAGACAGGAGGAAAATGCTTAGATATTTTAAGCATAATTTTCAAGATTGATTATGGAGGTGTCTCTTCTAACTCCCATGCATTTTTGACAAATCTAAATAACAGATAAAGACTGCCACTGAAGAGAAGAGGGTGTCACGTGCTTGATGTGCAACGTTACCTAAAAACCCGTAACACCTGCCCCATTTCCCTCCCTACCTTTACAAAACAACTGTTGAACTCTCCTAACAACTCCCTGCTTCAGCTTCACATACTCCTTTCCTATCTGGCACAGCACCTTCTGCTATAATTTCCAAATGTCCTCTTGACACAACACTTGTGCACGTACTGCTGCATCTGTTACTAATTAGGGAGGGATATTTAGCCTGGTTGGAGAATGATGCTCTTTGGCAGGGAAAGGAAGCCTGCAAGTTAGAAACACCTTTTCACTCTACTTCTATTAGTTTTTATACACAGCAAAACAGAAAGAAAAGAGCCTGTGAACCCTCTACAGAGGGCCAGTGTATCTGTGCAGATTCAGGTTTCTTCCCAAGATGCTGTTTTTTTTTTTTTGCTTTCCTTTGAACTCCCAGTCAGATTGGCATTTTTCCACATACCTGTCCATGACAGACCTTTTCTATCAACAGTTGTAAAAACTCTGTCTAGTCTGTCACAGACTGAACACAAATTGATACTGCCTAATTCAGCCAAAAACTATAGTGTGGCACTGTGGAACAGAAACAGCAGACAAAATTATCAACTTGTCAGGAAATGTGCAGAGCAGACAAGAAAGCCTTTATAGTCTACATTAGTTTAATTTGCAAACATTTTGGAGAAAAGGAACAGGATATTTAGTACCAATAAAAGTGTTATAGTAAATTAAAGTACATTCTCGCCCATGTTAAATGGTAAATATTGTGCTGCTTATGCCACAACAACATGCCCATACAGGACAGGACAGAATACTGCAACTATCATATTCAGTAAGTTTGTACTTTATCTTGCAGGATTCTCATATCCACAAGTAACATAAAGATGTGGTCATCTATGTCATCAAAGGTGAGACTGATCAAATTCAGTTTTAGATACCCATCATGTATATAGCATGGTCAGCAGACTTTACAGTAAGTGGAGAGAAACTGGTAACATGTAAAATCAGATGGACATCTGCTTTATGATGAGCTGAATCATGGTCAAAGCATGTCTGCCATTCTTGTGTTACTGTCAATCTATCTCCAAAGCGTCTCTAGGTACAGGCGTTGAAAATTTCCCTATTTACTTTTCAAATCCAGGTGAACTGAGTCTATTGGTGACAGTTTTTTACTGCAGCCACTGGGCAGGACAACTGAAGGAAATGCTTTGCAGGACCTACAGTTAGGTAAGAGCTGGTAGGGGATGTGAAGGTCTACAGCAGCTTCAGGAGTTTTGGAACTGGTGAAGCAGTGAAGAAGTAGGTGGAAATTCTGGTTAGACACAAAAATTGGCTTTTTTCCCCCACAGTCAGAGTGGTCAAGGACAGGAATAGGTTTGCCAGAGAGTTTGTGGAACATTCAAAACTTGACAAAGCCCTGAGCAACCTGATCTAAGTTCAAACTCAGCCCTGCTTTCAGCAGGTGGCTGGACTAGACACCTGGAGAGTTTTCTTCTGATTTAAATTATTCTGCGACTGAAGGATTCTATGACACAAGAGGGGCCATAAAAAACAGATGCTTAAATGTTAACTAAGAAGGCTATGGTTCTTCAGCTTAATAAAATGGGCTTCAGAAGTTCAACTTTGGATGAAAACACTAATATCAGGAGATGTGGTGAGAACTGCTAGGGCTTTTCTGAACCAAGGCGTTCCTCAAAATAATCACTCCAGACACATTTGAAGACCCAAGATCATTTCTTCCCTGCTGCTGCAAAGGAACAAAGAATGAGTAAACTCTGACAAAAGGAAAATCAAAACAATCTTACAGATTCTGCCAGACTCTGCCCTTCTTGATGAGCCAACACTTTGCAGCTTTCATTTATACAGCATTTTCAGAATGTCCCTGATTTTTGCTTTCCTCATATTGTTATTGTTACCCTTCCTCTCCCTTACTTCAGCTCTTTTATGCATTCCTAGTCCACTTCAGCCATACTCTGCTGTCCAGTTTGTTCTTGACTTGAACTGCAATCCTAAAAATTACTTTATTTACTCTCTCTCATGTGAAGACAAGAGATAAAACTGTTCAGTTGAATACACAAAAAAACATGCATATACACACTTGCTGCTTCTGTTTCCATCTAGTGGACAAAGGATGTTCAGTTTTTCCTAACCTTCCATATACTGGTCTGTTTGTTTTTTCCAAGGATCTTTGCACAATTCACAACCAACCTAGGAAATGGGTATTTGTAGAACAATGTATGAAATTCTACTGAATTATTTTCATCATAACAACGTTTAGAAATAGACCTCTCAGACGTCTGGCAGCAAGACTAGGAAAGTGATAGTTGCACATCTCTGAGTGCACCATGAGCGTTTCCAAGAGTAAATCTCACTGTTTCCCTGGAACCTCTTATTCCTCACAAAAGAAAACAAATCCAAAAACCATGGCTTTAAATGCTTGTGCTTCTGTCAGTAAAAAATGGTGCCACTCATTAAGAAGGAAAAACCCTTTTTATAAGAACTGTAAGTCCTACTGACAAATGGAGCAGCTTATCATGTCCAGGCCAAATGTTATAAACCAACAATTAGTGACAACACGCAGAGATTTAGGGCTCACTATCCTGACATAGAAAAAAACCATCTCCAACTTCCATGGCAACACCTCATGCAGAATCCAGTTGTATCTGCTCATAAGACCAGGCCAAGCCATGACTTGTTTTTAGAGTGGACTATGTCTGCTATTTAGAGCATCATCTTAATAAGGATCCTTAATTATTCCCAAAGCACAAACAAGACTGTCCATCCAGTTTGTGACAGCAGACAGGAAGGTCAAATCACACAATCAGCATGATGAGAAACTTACTATTTCCTAGCCCTGAACAGAATTTATTTGCTTATTTCTGGAGGCAACCTAGCTCAAAGCATTAATGCATTTATGTTTTATGTCCCAGATTTCCAAAACATAGGAATGGGTTCTTATGCTGACTGTGGTATGTATAGAACTCATGTATAGAGCTCCAGATACTCAATAAAAACTTTACCTGCCTTTTTGCAATGTTGTTTTATGTTAAAAATACCTAGTTGCTACACGTTCCTTTATTCTACTAGAAAAGAAAAAGCCTAAAATACTTTTTTGCTTGAACATATTCTGCATCCAAATGCAGAAATAGCATTTGAATAGCAGTATTAGCCGTCTTCATTTATCCCTTTTTCCAGAAAGTTTCCTACTCAGTTCACAGTTTTTAATTTTTAAAAAAAAATTTAATTGCTCTGGTCTTCCAGTATTTTCTTTGCTTGCAATTCCATGTTGTACTCAATGAATGCTCAGAACCATGGATCTGGCAGAACTGGTATCCTTCAGCACAGGTCACTATTTTCCGTGTTTCCTTCTCTGAACGACTTAACAATGTTGGCAATTTTCTCACATGAAGTGAAATAAATCCAGGAAGTGCCTTTAATTTTGAGTGCTGTTGGGTGCAAAGGGTTTTCAGCTCCTTGTAGAATGCAATTTGCACCTAACAGGCATATTCAATCATTTGAAATACAAATGTTCTGTCAGAAATTAATAAATTATCTGCATAGGATTATAAACTGCAAAACAGAGCACTAGTGAAAATCTACTTCTACAAGTACTTAAATATAAATGCAACTTAAAATCAGCAAACTCTGAATTTGCGTTTCTTTCAGAATACAGACAGTGTTGTTCCTACCTTTCAACTTAATACATATCAAATGATGTAATTATCAGTACAATTACTCAAAGAGTATTGCTCTTGATAAGAGTGGTCCACTGTGTGGCTAGCTTTCAATCTCACCCCTCACCATTTACCTCTCCTCCATTTCTGTTTTTCTTTTGTCTTCCGTGGCACGGAACAATCTTTCAAGAAGCACCCTGCTGTAAGCATCTGCAGAGTGCACTCTCATAAATTCAATATTACCAAACAGCATGATCCATACCGTAACATTTTTTCCTTTGCATATTTTGCATATATTTTTCAGGTTTCAGGCAACCTTTAAATCATTCTACCAACACGATGGTTCAGAAAAGCCAAAGTATTCTCATAAATTACAAATCGTAAATAAGTGAAACTGTCAACACTTTATAGGAATTTTTGATCTCAGCAGACGAAAAGCTAATAAAATATAAAGAGTGTTACCAGCATTACAAACAAAATCTCTCTACTTCATGCTTTCAGTGAGGGGAATAGTATCTGAAGTAAGACACAAAATAATAAAAAAAAAATTTTCTTCCACCCCTTCCCAAAACACCAGATTTGACTTGCATACACAAGTATGCAAGAAGATCTAGTGATCTTCCCTTCCAGTAACTAGAAGTCAGAACCAGATGTTCTCTATATTACTAAATTATAATCTGTCAGTATAGCACATACTTTAAAACCATCACTTTTATTACTAACACAATAGAAATACGCAAAAATCAGTAAAATGAGAAACCTGCCGCTCCATTAGGATTTTAGTTATTTCTTGGCCAAGTCAGCACATTCTCAATCATCACATTTCTGGAAAATCACTGTTTCTTTATACTGCTGTTTCCCTCAGCAGTTAAATGAAAATAATACTAATGAAACCTGTTGTCATTCTGTATTAAATCTCTATTAAGTATTTTGATAATCTCAAATGTAAGGTCTTCTATAAGAAGCATATACAGGGGTCATTTTTCTCTCTGTATATGGTTCTGTTACTAAGTCTGCATGGCATATGAAGACACCAAAGCTTTCTAAGGATCATTTATCACAGCACAGTGTACTACTACTACTGAAGTATTCCACTTATTTTAAATCGAGTTGTAGCACTAGTATAGGCTAGGGCTTTGTTTTTAAATTACATTGTGTCTTGCCTGGAATGGGTGACCAGGTCATAATCCTCCCACAGCAGTGTCTGGTAGGATTGCTTTAAATTATCAGGCACTGCTAACAATTACTTGAAAACAGATAGTCCTGTTAGAAAAAAGCGGTGATCCAAATTCCACAATTTCTTTTTTTTCCCCACCAAATCTGCTAAAGTTTTATTGATCTATTTATCCAACATTATAGTTAACTGTACCTCTTTGCCCTTAACATAAGTGAGAAAACTGGAAAATAAGCCAACTACACTTATGAAACAGTGCAAAACAAAGACTGAACATTGATTTCAATTACTGAATTTTTTCCACTTAATTCAAAACTAGAGAGTGAGAATTTGGATTTCATATGCAGCAGCAGGTTTGATAGAATTCACTATGTTCTGTTTTATCTTTGTGGGTAAACTGTTTAGCTGCTTCTTTTTGAGGAGAAAGATTAAAAAACCAGCACCAACCCCCACCATTAATCTCTAATTCTCTAATCACACAAAAGAAATACTCTATAACCTAACAACGTTAGATAGCCATGCCTGAAGTTTCTCCCTTGGGAAAGCTATTTTCAGTTCTCTTGCTGCATCAGATGGGACCAGCATGCTGCCAAGAGCCTGTGTTCTTGGACGTGGCTAGAGTTCTTGAGGACGGATAAAGCCTCCTCAGCTGGAAAAACCTGGCTGCCGAAGGAGCTATGAGAAGAAACACCGAGTGCTGCCCATCCTTGTTCTGAAATGTTCTGAAATTTTTCTTCTCATGTTTTTTTCCTGTGTTTGTTTTTGCTTTGTTGTTTTTTTACTCTAACTGGAATGGTACTCATTTCATACCAAGAGCTGAAAAGGAGCCAAGGACTCCCTCAAGCTGACTACAGAATAGACAATTTCCAGTATTTTTTGTGGAAATAGCACAAATACCAGAATGGAGGAAAACATAGCAAAACAGGAGCTGCTCTTATTCACTACTACATTTCTATTACTCCTGCTCAATAACTGAATTTTTATTTGGGCACAATTTTTTTAAACTCTAGCTTAAGGCTGGCAGACAAACAACCATAGAAAAGTAAGACTTTTGAGACCCTTAGTCTTTTATGGTTTTCTTTTAAAAATTGGCTGTGTAGTATTTGTCTCAATCAACTGTTTTTGACCCCATTCCTGCAGAAAGCTTGTGTCAGATGCAATAATTAGTATAAGAGGGACTAGACTCAACCAGAATTACTTTCACTATTTGCACACCCTGGGACAGAGAGTAAAGTTAGCTATGCCAGCGGGCTTCTCTCCAGGGTATGGCTTGATGCAACCTGTGAGCTGCCATCAGGTAGTGTCTGCACACAGCAACCCAGCTGGTCTCTGCGAGCACGAGTGACAGACATCTTTGCTGTTGAGGCTCTTGGTTCTTCATTTCAGGACATAGATTATAAGAGTATCTGAGGAGTAACAGCTTGGGAAATGTGAAGGTGAAGGAAGACCTTCAAGGAATCTGTTCCAGAGCTTTGTTCATCCTTATTGGCCTTCTCTGTACTTTTCCAGCTCTGCTGCACGTCTTTGGTGTGGGGAGGAATGGAGCTGTGACAAGCAGTGAGCTGACCTTGGGGACAGCCTGTCACAACAGCAACATGCCATCTCTGAGTCATAACATTTGGAGTGCATGAATTTATGTGCCATGTTAGGGTCGTATTTTGCCTACAAGCATCATTCGACATTTATCTACATTGTGTATCATTTGCTGATTTATTACCCAGGCATTTTCCTTGTAAGGACCTTTGGCAGCTCCTTAGCTGGCCCTCTGAGGTTTAGTGGGGCATCGACAAACTTCTTTTGCAAACTTCAGCATTTGCCTCCTTTGCTGAATTGTTTATGAATACATAGAAAAGAACAGATCCTGGCACAGATGTCACCTCACCTCACTGACTCCTGCTCTCTGTTCCTTAGCCTTCCTGTCCATGCAAGTACTGCTTCCCCTGTACCTCTAAGGGATTAACTTTTCCTTACACAGACAAAAATGGTGTCCCTCCTACTAATGCTCACTTTACATGTGCCTAATGTTTTGTGTCTGTACACTAACGGCAATTCAAGATTAAAGAAAAATTCCAATCAATTGCAATGAACGTACTAGATTTCATATACTTTCCTGAACTGATGTAGTCCCCAGCACAGGTTTGCTGTTTTGGCACACTGTGCCTACTGCTTTTAGGGAAGAGCTGTGTCCTGGTTTCAGCTGGAACAGAGCTAGCTTTCTTCCTAGCAGCTGGTACAGTGCTATGTTTGGATTCAGTGTGGCTCAGAAGTGCTTACCCTATGTCAAGGACATTTCAGAGAGGAGGCTCCATATCTAGCCCAAGAAATGTAATTTTTGGGGCTTTGTAAGGTTTCTGAACGATTTTATCCACTCATTGTGCGTGAAATGTTAAATTGAACTAGGGCTCTCAGAAAATAACAGAAAAAGGAGAGAAACTAATTCAGCAGGAAGAATGAATCCTGACTTGTGAGATGACTGTGATCCAACTCTGCCCTGGAGGCATGTATTTTAAACTTTCCATACTACTTCATCTTTGAGGATGAAACAGCTTTCAACACACACCACTTTAAATGCACCAAAATAATTTTTAAAAAAATTGAAAACATACAAATGGAAAAAAAAAGTCCCTTACAGTAAGAAACCTCCCACAACACTGAACTGAAACTCTCAATATATATTTCTGTCTCCTCTATAGAGATTTCATTTGCTGTATTTTGCAAACAACAAACTATTTTAAGCTTCTAAATTGCTGTATGATTCACACTGATGATAAAAGCCAGCAGAACACATTTGAACTTTGCACACATCCATCTCTTCTTGTTTTTAATGGTTTAGAACAGCCCTAATGTATTTACACAGGTTAGGCAGCTTAAAAGCTGGAACACAGGAAACCTTTGGGCTAAGCTCAATATGATTAAAGTTCACAGTAATGGATAAAAAGAAAAATCAGAACACACTACAACAACAAAAAAATTCTAAACAACTGTTTTGCAAATACTTTAAATTGTAGAATTTTGTTGTTCAAGAAGCAACTAAGTACAATTTTCTCACTTATTAAAACATACTTTTATTACAAAATTTTCTTCATTTTTCAAAAGGTGGTTTGGCAAAAGGATTAAATATTACATGTGGAATATGTCCTTATGTAGTAAATTTCATGCTTTAAAGTAACCCATACACCTAACAATCCATCTTTGCCAGAAAGGCACTTTACAAAGTGAAAGAAAAATGAAGTAAATTAGAAACTCTCATTGTGCTCATGTTCTACAACTACAACTATAATATGACAGAAATCTGTAATTGTATTTCAAGGAATTGAAACCAGAGATTTATCTACTTGGAGATTTATAAAGATATTTTAAATGGCCCAAGTAACACATACAAAATATTATAGTAACTCATCAAAAATACAGATAGCAGTTAGACAAGTTACCTTGAGGGTGGAAAAACAAAAGTCTTCTTCTTTTACAACTTCAATATTGATATTTCACTAAAAAAGGTTCTTTCCAAGATCATGAAATCTTTTTAGTTTGAACAGGTTTCAGTCTCATTTATGCAATTCAGTTTAACTAATTCTTAAAATTCTTCAAGACCATTAAAAAATAGTGAAACTTTTATAAAATATGTTTTAAATTCATATTCTTTTTGTAAGGTCTTTTCTTCATTAGTAAATTACTCAAGACTAGGAAAAGGAGGTAACGGGCATCAGGTGGTCTACATGCAGAGATGTTTAACTTGGTACTCTCAATTTCTATATTACAGAATCAATTAGGTTGGAAAAGACCTCTGAGATCATCAAGTCCAACCCGTGACTGAACACTGCCTTGTCAACCAGACCAGGGCACTGACTGCCACGTCCAGCCTTTCCTTAAACACCTCCAGGGATGGTGACTCCACCACCTCCCCAGGCAGCCCCTTCCAATGTTTAAACACCTTTTCTGTGAAAAAATTCTCCCCAATGTTCAATATAAACCTACCCTGGCATGTCTTGAGGCCATGTACTCTCTTCCTGTCACTGGCTGCCTGGGAGAAGAGACCAACCCCCTCCTGGCCACAGCCTCCTTCCAGGCAGTTGCACAGATGATAAGATTTCCCCTGAGCCTCCTTTCCTCTGTGCTAACATCCCCAGCTCCCTCAACTGTTTCTCACAGGGCTTGTCCTCCCCAGCTGACCCTTCACCAGCTCCATCCTCCTTCTCTGGACTCACTCTAGCACCTCAGTGTCCTACAGGAAATGTATATTGTCAGTATGTGTATTCATTATAGGTAAAGGATTATAGTTGGTTGTGAGCTCTCCCACTTTAAAGCAAAATTGTCATTTAAGGAAATGCAAGCATAACAACAGTGTGACAATTAGGTGTAAATCACATCTCAAAATCCCACTAAGTATCTGTAGTTATCTGTAGTACCATAATAAAACATAATCATAATAAAATTAAATTCATCATAATAAAATTAAATTCATCATAATTAACTTACATTCTTAGTATGTAGTCTTCATTTATTCAGACTTAAAAAACCTTTCAATACAAAAAAAGGAGGAAAGCAGGGGAACAACCTAATAAATTATACAAAGTCACACAGTTAGGGGATCATTAAGGCTAATTCTCCACTGTGACATCTGTGGCTCATCCTTTACTTAGGAAAGGGCCTGCTGGTGGCTAAAGGTGCTCACCCACAACACTAAAGCGCTAGACAGGAACAAGTGCTAGCTTGCTGTATCAAATGACGCTATAATTAACATTTATATTAATCCAGTCAGTATTTGGGTATGCAGAAGAAATTGGCAGGTTAGACTGTTTTGAAGGCAGGGAGGGAGCCAAGCATTGCACTCTGCTGCTAGTGTTTCTTTCGTCTCACTGAATGGTGCCAAATTCACAGTCCAAAGCAAATGTGTAGCTCAGCCAGTGACAATGCAGCCTTTTCCACAACATTTCATCAATATATTTAAATGTGCTTCACACAGAACTGCTTTGAAAGGACAATGGTACAGTGAGAGAAGCCCTGTTTCTTGATCCTAATGATTCTATAATGTTGCTTGCCAGCAAGAAGCTTGGCTTCAGTAGCAGACCTAAAAAAGCGTTTAAAAACTAAGCAGCTTAAAAATAAGTCCAATTTAACCTATCAAAAAGTATATCTAGGATTGATTAGAGGACCTGCTTGTACAAGTACTTTCCACAAACACTTGTTGGTTAGTAGAAACCATGTGCCAGTGACATTGCCTTCTCCTGTCCAGCAGACACCTTGGTCATCACCTGCCACTGAGGATAGCTAAGTCACTTCCAGCTTCTCCTTCTTGAGTACAAGAAAAGGGGAAAATGGGTTTATAATTCAAAACACAATACTTTAGTCTTTGAAAAGCTCCAGTATTTGCACTTTTATGTTTGTGTCGTATTTTATTCTGTGGGGAGAAGGACTGCAGGGTCGCACTGGCAACAATTAAAGAAAAAGTGAAAATTTCTTAGGAGACTGGTTGTGCCTTTCTGTTGGCTCTGAGCACACCAATGAACTGAAGGAACACCAAGGGGTTTACTCTGGGCATGTCAGTGACGGAGCAGCCCCATAAGACACAGTGCTCCAGGTGCAGCTGATGCTTCCAGAATCTTTAACATGAAAGGCAACCTTTCATAATTCAACTTGACCATGCTACACCAGGGAAGAAACATACACACGCACTAATGTGCGTATGCTGACACACAGATGGAACAGTATGTCTGAACACAAGCTCCATTCAGATATAAAAGTGTGGGTGGCCATTTCGGAGTTTCCCATGGCAACAATTAGTTATGGGCCCACATTAGTACAAGTCCTTGCCTGTTGGAAGAAAAGCATAGTTTCTGCAAGTATGCAGATTTATGCAGAAAACAAATACGCACTGGAGGACCCTTTCAGTGCTTTCTCTGCTTGCGGGTGGTGTCCCTTGCCTCCTGACAAGCACACAGCCACCTTTCCCTGCCTTGGCAGAGGAGACAGCCTGCCAGCTTCATGAGCACTGGAAGAGGAGATACAATTTTCTATTATTTTGCTTTGCACAGTTAATGCAATGCTGTTGACAGAGGATATTGCACAACCTCAGCAATTTCATTCACCATAATATCTAATAAACTCAAACAGACTAAGAAGTTTATCCTTAAAGTACATTCTCACTTTTAAGCTAGGTAGCCAGGACGCAGATATTAATCAATTTTCCAAGGACACGGAGGAATTTCTATGGCACAGCCAGATGCTGAAAGCTTGTTTCAGACCAGTATCACTGTCACAGAATTATTACTTTCTGGAAACACAGGGATTTTGCCTTCTTCAGGACAAGTAAATGGCTTTGGAAGCTCACCCGTTCCTGCCAACATGCCTCAGCTGTATCTGGAGAGCTCAGATTATTGCCACCTCTTTGCCTTTCTGCTGAGACCAACAACAGGTATGTCTGCCAGCGACAATTCAGGTAAATGTTTCCCTCCAGGAAAGTAAAAAAATGAAAATGGTAATTTCACACCAATCATGTGGGAACCACCTATGAATAATAAAAAAAACTCAACTAACCCCCCATCTCACTCATGTCTTAGCACTGAAATAAACACTTGGGAACTCAGGACAGCCTGAACCTCCTAGAGACATATCTACCCTGTAGCCATCTCAAATATGGAGTAACCTGTATTGCTTATTCAATACCTAAGACTTGCCTTGATTAAAAGGAAGTAATTTATGCATTTCTGTAAAAAATCATGTCTTTCTAACATGCTGCATTTAAATGCTATGGTGCATTAACAACCAGGAAATGCCGTGAGACTTCCCTACATATACAAGTCACAGCAGCTTTACCTTTGGTAATGATATGATGGATTCAGGGCTTTTCTAAAAGTAGTTTGTTAGAAGACTATAGCAGCTTTTCATAAACTGCAACTGAATGCATGATGGGATTCCCACAGCAATTAGAACAACATACAGAGACCACTTCTCTTTATATCAAGGAGTCCTACCAATGTAAGCCATATGGTATTTTTAGCAGTCCCCACTTGTGTTCTTAAACAGGGTTAAGATCCACACACTAAGGCTAATATTCTGTTTCCTTTAGGGATAGCTATGACTTTGGGAAAAACAATGCTGTTTCTAGAAAGCCAGTGTTTATATAGAGGTATCTTGGGATTACTGGAACTGTTAATTGTATTTCACACATCTTTGCAAGCTGCTGAGATGTGAAATCCACGAAGTGAGAAGCACTGACATGGTCATAATGCATGTGTCTTGAGAAATTTCCAGGGGGCATAATGAAATTAAATAGCAAGGCTTTAACTGTTGACACTTCTCTAAAACAGAAGAAAACACAGCCTTAATCTCTTAAGAAAAAAATGCTCTTTTGGACTTAAAAAAATCAGAACAAAAAATACATTGAATTCCAGTGGTAACATGCTCTCATAACTGAAAAACAACATTCAACAATAATTTATAATCAAGTCTTCTGTTATAATGCTGGACAACACAGACCAAACGCTAGCTCTGATAGATGTAATCCTTTCAGTCCTTCCTGTAACTAAAACTGCTACTTAGGACTATTAGCTAGAAAAACTGGTGTAGTAGAATTTCAGCACTGCTGTACTGAGGGGATAAGATAACATGTCAGATTGGAAGCTCTGCAAGGAGAATATAGTTATTTTGAGATGGTCAGGACTTCTGGAAAGAAACCCTCACCTCCTGCAGAACACCAACTGGAAGCTGTCACTCACTTATCTCAAGAAAACATTCACAAGCTTGTACCACACGCAAACGTGCCAGATTCTGTAACGTATGTTCCTCCTGGTAAAAAACCAAATAGTTCTTGACTCAGGGAGGGAAAAAAGGACAAACAGAGAAAAATCTACTTTAAATACTTTAAACTATGAACAGTGTTCACAGCCTCGGAAAACTACATAATATCAGCTGCATGTTTTGGGCCACCACATTAAATTCTGACAGCTTTGTCTCTGTTACTTCTCTTAACATGACATCTCTGTCAGGAGGGTTTTTGCAATATTATTACAAGTATTTTTGTAGACAAGGATTTAACTCTACTTAACTGGCTTGGCCAGGAATGGGAGGTTAAACAGAGTCAGCTGTGACAGCTGGACAGCCTGAAGAGTTCCCAGTGCATCCTTTCAAGAGCAAAATCTTGCCCTCTACGTCTGTAAAGTATGGCATGGTCCAGCCAGAACTTTAATTGAGTTCTGAAGGTCCCTAGGTGTGCTGAAAGGCACGTGACAAGAGTACAAGGAGATACCTTGGGTTTTTCTGATAAACTTCTACAGCTTCCTGTTGTGCAATTGCTATGGAATCAGAAAGGAAAGATAATAAATTATTGATCTCACATCCATTTCATTACTTGTGGAGCTGCCCTAGATTCTCTTTTAACTGCAAAGTGGCTTAATAAATCTTCACAGCATGAAGGCTGAGCTCTGGAGCCAGGTGGAGATATCCTTGGGTAACAGGGCAATGTCATGCAGGACAGTTACAGTCAAAGCTAACTCAACAAGTGAGCAAGACCAAACATCCTCTGCAAATCCATTGAAGAATACACTGGAGAATGAAACAGTTCACTAGAAAATAAATTATGTTGTTTACGTACACAAGCCAGCATTTCTGACATTTTTCACCAGTGTTTTATACCCCCTTTTTAAAAACCACTCATATTTCCTTTGCCCTGTGCAAAAAATGGGCTTAATTAAGTGGTGGAGAATAATCAGACCAGTGACTTACACTTCCAGACACCTCACTGGGATGAACCCCAAATATCACATAGACTATGACAGAAAATACTACTGTGTTATACTACACCCCCAACTATTTCTGGTGCAGGAGCCCTCTAAAAGAGACACCAAGAACTTGAAAAGGCATTTCTTTTCCTTGCCAAACCATGAACCACTAATAATTTCCATTCCTTTAATAATTACTGTTAACTTCCAGAAAAACACTTCACTGCAAGCAAAGATCAACCCGGCAATATACACGGATTAAAACAGATGGTTTGAATTAAAACCTATACAACAGTAACTATAGTTGACATCAGCATTTTTACTGAAGTAATTACATTGACTATGAACTACTTGCTCACTAACAGCAGATAATAAATAGACCATGTTAACATTTATAGTTATTTCCTACATTTGCTTCCTTAACACTTGCAGTTTTCCTGTTAAAAGTAAATTATCACATTATTCTTTGTTTGGTGTTTCAGCAACGAGGAGACCAGACACAAATTCAAAGGGCATAATGACATTCTTTTGCTTGTACATGTTTTTCATTGACGATTTAATATTTATTAAATACTATCTGTTTTTCCTGTTATATAGTAGGCGTAGGTAGCAAACACAAAGTGCTTTTAAAAACAACACAATGCACATGGTGTTTGCCTGCCAGGCACGTAATTGGTCTTGTTATTTTGTCTTTACAAAGTGAAAAACAGAGGAGGGTTCTAGCAGATAGGGATTCAAGGTCAAATTCTTGATCCAAGTCAGTTTTCAAATTTGCTGCTGAAGTTTCTGTGTCAGCCTTTAAGCCAAGACTACACATTTCTGGGGGAGTAATAAATAAACAAAATCCCAGACCAAATACAAAATAAACATATTTCCTTTCAGCATGTTTCTCTGAATATGCTCAGGGTACAGTTTGGGATAGCTGACAGAAGACACATTTCTTGGTCTGGGTGAATCTCTGGCATTTCCCTGGGCAGCCCCCACTCCACCATTCCAGCAGTGCCGTGCTGAGTGTTAGCACATACGGCTGCGGGGCTCCAGCAGCCCCCACTCACATCCTTCCCCATCACTCCCTTGGCGCCCTGCAGAACTGCACTGCTTTCCATCCCGTCCTGCCACGCACCTCTCCCAGCAGAACAGATTTTGATTTAATTCCTCCATGTACAATCTGTAGACAAGAGATACCCTTGGATGTGGGAGCTCATTTGCTCCTCTTTTCCCTTTTTGATTAATTTTTTAATCCATACAAGTCCTTCTATTTTATCCCTGGCATTTTTTAAAGGACCCTTTGCTTACAGTGCTGCATCAAAGCCTCTCACGAAATCCACAATGCAGGGAGTGAACAGCTGTCTCCCTGACCAGCTTAATGAGAATGAAACACAGGACTGCACTGGCATTATGCGTAGCTCTTTAGATAGTCCACCAACTTTATCAGCCTACATTATGGCTATTTGATACCCCTCTGCAGCAAATGACTTAGTAGAAGACATTTAATTATCTGTAAAAAAAAAACCCCTATACTTCTACAAAAAGAAAATCTTCACTGCATTATGCAGGAAGAATTCTAATTCCCTAGCAGGGTGACAATCTGTTAGATGTTCTAAAGAAAACTGATCATTGCTGTTACTACTTGATTTTAGAGCGTGCTTCTACAAAGGGCAAGAATAGCAAGCAAAGTAGAGAAACCTTTATCTTGTTAAGTAGCAGGACTTGTTCCAGGTTTAGAAGCTAGAGAGTCCATTGGTAGTTTGCAGCTCTGCTTCTCACCTACTGCATCATTCTTCCATAGGTCATTCCGGGCACCTCTCCAGTAGTACAGAAGGGAAAGAGATTATGCCAAGTACTTTTCTTCTCCAAGGGGAACCTTGCCAGAAACTTGTTCTGGAGGGTCACACCATGGCCAAGCTCCCCAACCGTATCTCATTCCCGTTCCCCTTTCCATCCTCAGAAGTCATTAATCACCTGGGTACTATTTTAGTGTGCTGGAGCATAACAAGGAAGACTGGGGCAGTTGCCAGGGTTGGGAACAGGCAACTGGGGGAGTCTCTGGGGCCCAAGTGACCAAAAATTCCTCAAGGCTGGAATTAGGTACCCTTCAGATGGTGGCTCCAGTTCCAAAACTACCAAACTGTGCTGAAAGTTCTGCTGCAACCCTGAGAATCATCTGGTTCTGCTGCAGGTGGTGGCCAGTGCAAAGCTTTAAAAGTCACTCTGTGTGACTCAAGAATGGCATCTTGGGAACTTCTGCTCTAGAATGTTTCTCGTTCACTTCTGATCCCTTGGAACGGTTGAGGAGAACACCCAGTTGTGCCAAAATATTGCTGAGGTACCCACAATACTCCCTCATTTATACTGTTAGAAACCAGGTCTGTTCAATTACAGCTCTCCAAATTCCAGTCACACTTTTGCTCAGTTTCCAGTTCAATCCCCACTGCCACTTTTGAAGAGCACAGCATAGAAAGGGAATGTGCAACATTGCAAACAGTTTCCTGGTTCTAAAAATCTCTTCTGTTTTAAATCAGGCAGTGCAAGTTACTGCACAATAACTGCATCATTGTTTAAATTAATGAAGAAGTCACCCCTTCTCTGAGCATTTCATTATATGCTACGAATATGCAGCAATTCGAGGTCCTTTTTCCTGTTAGAGTTGGATGGTATTGAAAGAAATTTGCTCTGTGTGTACTTTACTGTATGGAATGATTCACCACAACTCATATAATCTGCTTTTATAATATAGACATGTTTATTTTCTAGAGCTACTTTTCCTTCCCCTGGTGCAGAGTTAGTTTGTTAACTGCATTGATTTGGCTAGTACAGTACACACCGTTTCACTAATTCACATTAAATACACAACTGCATTTAAAATACAACATGGAGTTAAAGACTGTAATTGGGAATTTTCTCACTTGTTAGTTTCTTAGATAGTGGTAACAAACTGCTGTGCATGGTTTTGCATAATTTCCATCATCCGATCTTCCTCCATAAATACACAGGCTTCACTGCATGTGTGGGCAAAAGTTCGTATTTCAAACTGGCCTCGCTCCTCTGAAAGCAAGCCACAAGTAGCCACCATCAGTCACCAGTTCTGGGTGCAGTTCCATCCTGGTAGGGGAGGAACAGTTCTGGTTCACAGGAGGACCAGTGTGTGTGTTGGTGGCTAGGCTGCAGTCTGTAAGTCTGCCTGGGAGAGCAAAGATCTGCTGGGATCACAAGCTTTGCTACTGGGAGGGAGAAAGACTGACCTCTCCTTCTGACAACACCAGGCGCTAACCACTGATGAGTTGCGAATTCTTGCAAGTTGCCTCAAACCACAACAATCAGAGGACAGCAAACTGGCAAGTCTGTGTTTAACAGAGAAGAAAATATGATGGCAACAAAAGAGCAATGAAGGAAATACACATGATAGCAGGAATATTGAGGATGACAGAGGTAACTGGATGGGGAAACTTTGGCACGTATGTTATTTTACAGGGTGTCTGACTGAAGCTGATTGTCCATGAAGTGTTTTTGGCAGGCTTGCAGGTGAAGATATTCAAAAGCTTGAAAATCTTCAGTAGATGCTGGAGTCACAGATGTGGTTTGGAGGACAGGACAAAGGAGACAAGTTTCTGCACCCCAGGTCAGCATTTAAACCATTGGATCTACTCAGATACAAGCCTAAACACAGACATTTAGGGGCACAATTTCAGGTTTCAAATACCTTAAAATGTGTTTATTTTTAAAGTTTTCTTATAAAATATAGCCCTGTCTGCAATTAATTTTCAGCATGTGTTTTCCATGTTTATAAGTCCCAAACAATTTTCTGTTAAAGACAGACAGGCAAAGTGAAAACCTTTCTCCATGAGATACTGTAACACAGGCCCAGACAAATGGTTTATCTGAAATGTATACTACTGGCTAGGAAGCAAGAGCAGTAAAAGTAACTCAGAAGTGCACTTCCTTGGCCTTCCCTCGGATTTTTCTGCTAGTCATCAAAGCCATCCTTAATCCCAATGGAAAGTGATGATGGAAATACTATTTTTCTCTCTGCCAAAATGAATCTTCTCTTCAGCTGAAATGGTTTAGTCAGATCACAGTGGTATAACTTATGCTTCCCTGGGCCAAGCTTTCTGATTCCGGCTCTTGGAAAGTGTCTGTAGCAATTTCTTCTACATAATGGAACACATTTCTAGCTCAGAAATACTTAAACTTCAGGAAATAGGGCAACTATTCTAAAGGCTTTGTTTTCAGGTGGAGGTTTGAAACCTGCCTTCTCAACAGTTCTGGCCCCCATCCACGTACACCAGGATGCGCTACACTGATCAGGGTTTTCAGCTTCTCAGATTTTACTGCCAGCTCTGCTTGGACTCGTGTTCCATATCTAGCTGCATATAATTGAGAAAACAGGCAAAACAGAGAAAGGCCATAGCAAAGACGAACCAACTAGAAGAATTAAGGAGAGAAAATGACCACCATGAATGAATGACTATCAATGATATTATGTCACTACTATTTACCAAGAGAAGGCAAGAATGTTTGCAGCTTAAGCTAAGGAAGATTCTGTCCTTTTGTTCCTTCCTAACAAGATTAGGATTGTAACATACAGAAATATGTCTAGTCTTCTTGATTATCAAAGAAGTTATTAAAAATAAACAAATACCTGAGAAATGGTTTGTCACTGCACTGACTGCATCTACAAAATTTGAGTTCACCTAAATCACAAAACTTGTTTACAGACAAGACCATTTTTCTGAATGGTTCAGGCCAAGCAAGGAAGTCCCTGGTACCTCTCGACTCCATGAACTGATGGATTAATTTCCGTTTCCTAGAAGAGAATATGCTGCCATTCAAAGGCACCTTTCTGCTTATTCTAATTCTAATAATTCCTTCACATGGCACAAAAGTCTTTAGAAAACTTGTCTGCTACTAAACTTCATGGTGATGGCAAGACCCAACTGCTTTCTCTCAATCCAGTGAGAAGACCCCTCACCTTGGGAGCAGCAGAAAACCTACAGTGGGTGGCTGAGCAGCTATGACACTACCCAGAAGAAAGCACACAGTGCTTTTCAATGTGGAATTATGCACATTGAAACAAGGCAGCTGCAAGGAAGAGGCTCAGTTCAAAATGAAGACACCTAAATTTAGCTCTCTTTATGCCACATAGGGCAAAATCCAGTTGCCTCAACATGTGTAGCGATCTCAGACTTCCCAGGATACTCTGCCTGCCTTCCAGCTTCTGCTTTAAAGGCACAGGTGTGCTATCTACAAGTTTTACGGAGATTTTTTGAGGATATCCCTATGATGAATCTTATTCTTAGGTGTCCAAGCTCCCAAGAGTCATTAAGAGAGTTAGTCAAAACAGGCCCTGGAACAAAGAGTAGCCAATAGAGTTGATTTAATTGCCTGAAAAGAGATGGTCAAATACATATCGGATACCTGGCCTTCAGGTTTTTCACAGAGCTCTTTAAGCTTCTGACCATTCCAGAAAGATGCAGATGTCCTGCAGGTGCTCTGGTATCACCAGGAGCCCTGCACAGAAGTCTTGGCTGCTCAGGCATGTCTTTAATGACACTGAAGCCCTATGCATGCCTTATGGATTCAAACTCCAGCTCTGCAACTGGAACACTGATACCCAGTGCAAACATATAGTTAGATGGTTTATCATGAATATGTAGTGCACATAAAGCATCAAAGTGCAACAATAGATACCAGTAAGATAAAAGAACATGATGGAAATAAAAATTGGATTGGATTTAATTTAGAAAGGAAAATAACTAATTCTATTTCTTACATAAAAATTATGCAAATAGAATATTTGAGCATAGCAGATTTATCAAATAATTTTAAAAGTTGTGATGGAAAAAGATAAATACATTTTTCAAATCTGATTAGATAAAATGAACAATAATTTAAAGCTCGTAGCTCTTAAAATTGTCATTGTACAAAACCAGTTCAGTTAAAATTATTTTTCTTGTGCTATCATTAAATATGAATGCCTCTCTAAACCTGTTTCAGAGGATGAATTAACATAACTGTAATAGTCTGGAATGAACTTTGATCTAGTGTAAAAATACAGTAAAAGACATTTCCCACTTTTTTTCATTGGGAAGAAATTAATTTTGGAACTTCTTGAGCTTATGTATTGTTTTATTAATTGTGACAAATTCCCAGTTTATTCCTCTGTGTCTTTATGTGACCTACACTCATCAGTTGTAGAGAAGAAAAAGGAAACAACATTACAACTTTCATTTTGCTTCCTAAACATATTTCAGTCTGTGCCTGCAGCAATTCCGCTCAACTGCTTCTGATGTCAGCAGGTAATACCAAACCAAAATACCTTGGTGAATTCTGGATACGTATTTGAAACATCAGTTACATTAATGTAAAATCTCAAAAACAAACTGTGTATTTGTACAGAAATAGAAGCTTTTTTTTTTCCTGAACTACAATTAATACTGCACAGATGTAGGAGATCTGCTTACAAGGCAGCACTCTTTCTTGTTTATGTACCTAATTAACTAAATTAAACTAAAATCTCAAAATCACACAATTCCCCATCTTCGAAGCAACCTAAATTCCCAGAAGCCTAATTCTGCTGACAAAAATATCTTAATCAGCTGTGAAAATGGGCCCTGTGCTTTCTAATCCTGAAGGCACAAAATCCATTTACCTAATAGGTAATTATGCACCTATTAGAAATTACCTTCCTGTTATTGTGGCCTTTACTTTCTTTCTACCCCTGCCTCTGTTCTGCCCTTGTCATTGTACATCGGGCAGCTCATGGGCATGGACAGCACGTGGGTCAGCAACCCTGGTAAGGGCTGAAAGTCCCAGACCTGCTCAGCCCTGAATTACAAAGACCTGGGGCAGTGGACATGCTTGGTCACTTTGAGCATCACCCTCTCAGAGACACTGGGCAACCCTGTCGTTTCATGCTAGCTGCAGTCTCAATTTAGGGAACTGGCAAGCCAGCCCCTTTGCAAGAGGAGACCATGAAAAACAATCTAAACCAATAGAAAGCCTCCAGCAGAACTGGCTACCAGCCTGGAGACAGCAAATAGGTGACTAAATGTCCAATATCTGGTCTCAGCTGTTGTGCAGTTGCCTGGCCAACTGCTGGCCTCCACGCTTGATCCTGGCAGAAGGAAACACGCATGGGATTTCACACTGTCAAGGGTGGATCTGACCTCATGGCACAAAGCCAGCCCCAAGCACTCTCTTGTAAGGCTGATCTTAAGCTTTGTTTACTTTCAAGACAAAAGCATCCTATGTACAAGTCTATATTACACTGGTTCAGTATTGGGCTTTGGTACAAGACTACCCAGCATATGTAATTTTTATTTCTTCTGCTGCCAGAAGAAATAGAACTACTGAAGTGAATTTTTTAGGGAACCATGACACCATAGATACAATCCCCAGGCAACATATCAGATAAGGTATAAGTACAGAGCACATTTAATTAAATTTATATGGAGGTGTCAACAAGACTGGGCTGGGCAGAGTACTTTAAGATTGTCAGGATTCATCACCCGAGTGGGGCTGGATGCTCATGAGAACTTTTGCAGATATGAGCACATTCACACGGAAGAAAAAAAGAACAAAACATGTAATAAACAGATCTTGTCTAATACTCTGTCCTAAATCACAAAAGAACAGCAAATGGATGTTCTTTTATGCTGTTATCTCAAATACCCATGTTCAATTTATACTTTCTTCTCTGACATTCTCAACTGAGCATGTGCCCAACTCAGAATGAATGTGTTAAAGCATTAGAAGCAATTTAGTCATCAGCAATCACTAAACAAAGTGATTCTGTTCAGCTACACAATCTTTAATAGTACAACAAATCAGGACATAAATATTTAGTACTGTGTCTTGTATTTAAGCACAGAAACAACCAAAATATTCTCAATTTTTTGGTTCTGAAGGTAATCTCATGGAAGTTACTGTTTCATAAGTATAGACAAAGTCACACAAAGATGATGCTGTGGTCAAGTTTTATTTGTAACACAGATTGTTACTGCAGTTAGGACATCTGGACCACAGCTCATCTGCCAAGGATCATATAATCTTCATGTGCTGTTAAAACTCAAGAGAAAAATCAGTTGGTCCAGTAGACTGCCCTGGGGATTTTTTTTGACTGTTGAATGAGTCTACTGTAAAATGCAGACATGGCAGGGGAAAGGATCAAGTCAGGACACATTAATTTTTGTTCTACTGACCATTCTGTAGTGGCAATGAAGAGAAGCTGAAACATGTATATATTTCATAAATGTTAAAGAAAAAGTCTTAACTAGCAGTCTTATAGATTCTTTTCCTGGTAACACAGAAGACAAGCATTTGAGCCACACACATAGAAGTAAGTAAACAGAAACGTGTCTTTTCTCTATCCAAACCTCTTTGCTAATAAACAGAATGAACTTTATAGAAGAATTGTCTGAGAAACGATGACCTGAGTTTTAATTATTTCTTATTTCACCTTAACATCTCCATTAACATCAAAGTCACATCCCATATGCCTCTCCAGTGCTTCAGCATATACAAGATACCTAGAAATTCAAAGTATGCAACTCCAAGAAAATACAGAACTGCATCAGTACAAAGAACCATGGTTATACCTTTAAAATGTAGGCCAGTTGTGACTACAGGCAACTATGTCATAACCTTTTGGCTTAGTATCATTCTAAAACTAGCACTAGAAAGGCTAATGAAACATATCTTGCAACTCTATAGATGTTTAATTTGCACTCAGCAACATAAAAGTATGGAGCTAAAGAAAAAAAATTGAAACATATCAGAAATTTTCATTGACAATTGTATCACTTTATTTAGTTTGCTATGGAAGCTGTTTTCATTCCACTTTAAATAAAACTGCTAGACAAACTGCCCCTTCTGACTTGCTCTGCTAACACAGATTTTGGTTAGGAAGTCAGGAGGGGCACTTGTTTACAGAGCTGCAGCTGCTCTGTAACTTTGGGAGAGGCAGTGACATCTGCATAAAATTAGTTATTATGGAAAACTGTTACTGCTCTCTGTTCTGAAGACCAGAACAGCACAGAGCCGACCAGGTTGAGCTGCGCTTCTTTACATAATCAGGTCATAACAAGCATAAGCAGATAATCTGACACAACATGCAAGTCCCATCGGAGTTCATGGATTTTGTTAAATGACTTAAAGACCAGTTCCAGCTGGCTGGTTGAGGGTACACATTCTTTTGAAATCCCATAGTCTCTACTTAAGAATTACTAAATTTATTGCTTATGAAACATGTTCATATTGGCCTGAGATTCAAAGCATACAGTCTTTAAATGTTTCCTCTGTTATGTCCAAATAGTCCTATACTTAACATACGAATATAGTAAAAGACTTGTTTGAGAAAAAAACACTAGTTCACATAAAAAAAATGAACCTCATACAATTCTTTCATAACTTCAATACCCACACAAAGAAAATCCAGATGTCTAACACCAACATTGATCCATCTTGCTTACACATCAAAAACTGTCTATGAAATTCACCTTCATTCTGCAACGTGTCCCAACCTCATCCACTATATTTATAAAAAGATTAACTGATGCATTTTTCACATTACGTACTTGGGTTACTGCAATCAAGAAAGTTGCACAGTCATGAAAAATTCAATATAAAAATACTGTTTATATAAACCTACATATATATATATGCACACACAAACAAAGGCATGGAAAGGTATCATAAAACTTACCATCACTTGCAGAAAGTGAGTCATTTGCACAGATCACTGCCAAAGTAAACACCAGATGCCGAAGATCCATACTTCTAACTCTGTCGTAACAAAAGACAGTACGAGAGTTTCTTTATAAGCAAATACAACTAATATATGACATTTAAGCTATCATCTAGTTTTATTGAATTTCTGATTGAATTCAAACCAGAAGCATATTTAGTATATTGTTCATTGCGTCATAAAGTAATACATCATCTTGCAGTCTAGAACAGAGAGTAAATACCGTGTTTACAAGAGAACTAGCTTATGTGTCTCTAGTTCATTAAACAGAGGGAGGAAAAATCAAGTATTGTCAATTGATAGACTGCATCCACAAATGACTTTACAACCTCCAAGAATGCAAACCTTTACAATCCTAGCATAAATCAACAAGCCTTTACAATTCCCCCAAAAAAGCACACTCCTCATTTTCCTTAATTCACTCGAGCCTCATTTTCACTTAATTCACTTCACACATCATACAACTCCATCGCACAATTCTGTTTTGAGGCACTACTTTGCTCCTGCCATTATCACCAGCATCTGGTAACAACAGTGCAGGGCAACAGCTGCTCTGTGCTGGACTTGCAGACTGTGCAGAGTTCTGCACAAAACTGTACCTTGCCAAAAACCCAAAACCTCATGAGATGTCCATAGAAGTATGGGGAAAGCATCCATACCATGGATTATGACCTGACCATTTATAGCCACGGAGATTACCAGAGACCTTCAAAACTAAAGCTACAACACACATGCTAAAATGAGCATGGATGGTGGAACAAGTCAGGCAGCAGTTTTTTGTTCTGTGGTGCCAAACCACTGCGATACACCGACACCCTGCTCAGAGAGGCAGAGAGAGAAAATAAGAGCTCCACTTTCATATTTGACTGTAAATTGGTTTGAGAGACCTTGATTCCACACTGGACTGTTTTCAATTAGAGATTTTCTTTCTTTATCTAACAGGAGATTAAATCACAAGTGTCCAAACAATCAAGCCCACTAACGCGTAACAATCTCTAAGTGGATGTTATCAAGTAACAAACAAGTCATGCTATCAAATCTGGGTGTCAAAAACTAGTCAGTTTCTTAGTACAGTTATCAAAGTTTGAATTAGGTTAAAAACCTAAGAGACAAGAATGCAGAGTATGTAAAGCTATAGTAATGCCAAATTTAAAAGGTAATACTCTCAGTTTTCTTACACTAAGAGAACGGAATGAATCACACTACAGAAAAAACCCAAGACTATTTCCAACTCCAGATTTCTCATCCATGCTCTACAGTACAAAACTTGAAAATTAGAAGGTATTTTCTCACATCTTCTTTAATGCAACTGCTCAATAATTCTCAGGTTAAAGGCTCAGTATAAAAGGCATTTACTCAAACTGCTCTGCACTAGCAGAACCTAAGCCAGACCTCCAAAGGCAAGCCAGGAAATGCTCCCCACTGCACACACATCAGGACAGGGATACCCAGCAGCACCACCCAGACAAACCTGGGCCAGCCTGAGTGGGCATGGGGCTGCTACACAAAGAGAAGAGCTGTAGGAGCTATGTGGACTAGCCAGGCACCAGCAGGACTTTCCTCTGGCCAAGCAGACATGGGTCACTCCAAACATGACTCCCCTGTTCTCAGGGTACAGAAATGCTTTAGTGAGGACTTGGGCAGTGTGGGAGTGAGATAGCTTGGGGAGCAGGACCAGGGGAAGTGACAACAGCAACTGTTGGAATGCACAGACCTGGGACAGAGTTAATAAAGCAAATCACAGGCCAACTCTAAGAAGAGAAGCTATACTGCCACAGTACAAGGTTCATCCAAGATCCGCCACATTTTCAGGTAGCTCAACTCGTCCTCCTGCTTCACGTGTACTCTTGTTTAAAGGATTCTCATTATCTCTTTTTAATAAATCTTCTACAAAAATGTGGCCCTGTGTTTATCAATTGCTCTCTTACACTATTTCTATCCCATCAGTCTCTTCTCCCCTTCAGCTCTTCCACTTTCTCCCTAAAGTGGAGATTTTTCTCTTTTATAGGCCTGAGCACAATGTCACTTTATTTACAACTCTCCTGCTCTCTCCCTTCCCAGTACCCTGGCATCCATGCTGCCTTCCTATTCACACCTTCCTGTTCCCCCACATCCACCAGTGTCTGCCAATCTTCCAACCACTCTTTTCCAAGCCTTTCTACTTCTTCCTGCCTAGTAACAGCCACAAGAGAAGGCCAAACCCTCACAGGAGTACTCCCATGAGAACAAATGTGATCAGAATCCATCATTCAGAGCACACCATTTCATTTTTCATAACCACACCGAACATCTCTGGTGGGACCAGGTTGGTGCCCACATGCAGCTGTCACAGCATGGCTATCCTCTCCATCCCTGCACACCTGACTGGTGGCCATCTCAGCTTCCTTCCAAGAAGGGTGATTTGACAGCTGAGCACTAACCCAGGAGCCTGGAAACATCACAGAGGTCAACAAACACCACTTAAGTAAGGTCTTGTTATTGCAGATGAAAACAATCCCCTTCCAGCACTGCTGTTCCTCTAGCACAGGCAGACTTGTTTACATACCTGCAACACAGTGAACTCTGTCAGGAAATTGTTCCAGTTAAAATGAATCCATAAACATTTATTGTGATGGACCTGTTTGCGGAGAGGTTTTATCAGGACTCCACAAAGACATAGCCCAGGAGCAGAGCCAGGGCAGAACACGGGAGTGAGCAGTCAGGGTGGAGGGGAGGCCACAGCCACAGCCACCCTCCAGCAGCAGCTTGTTTAAGAGCAATCCTACTATTATTGGGAAATTCCCTGCTCAGCCACAGACCTTGACTACAACAACCAGCTCTCTGAAACAGGGCAGAGGATTAATTCGTGTTCCTAAACCTCAGAGATGATAAAAATTGCTCCTTCATCCCTTGCCCTTTTGCTAGTGAAATGCAGTATAGAAATGCATTATTTGTTTAAATGATGCTTCTTCAGCAGACTCTCACAAATGCCAGAATCTCAGAAAAACAAAACAACACTGCCTCTGCTCTGCCTAAAACCACACGGGGTATCCCACTGAGTTATCCATTCAGACAAGCTGTGTCTGTGAAAAACATCCAGCTGGTATACTCTGAACATACCCAATATGGACAGGACTGAGCTCAAAAACAGTAACTGTTCTCATCCGAAAATATGGATGCATCATGCTCCACCCTTTGTGCAACAGCCTCTGTAAAGGACAAGTTGTGCTATCTCCTTGGAGCTGCAACCCAGAGCCCTTGGAACAGGGCTTGTACTCAAGGCCTCACCCAGGCAAATGGACCTCTGCATCCAGCACAAACACCAAAAGCTTGGCTGGGCTGCAGTTATGATGGGCACTACTAGTAGTATTTGAGATGAAGAGAGAGCTACACTGCCACAGCTCCACTCTCATGGGAGAAAATCTGGTGTAAAGCAGGAGCTGCCCCATCATGTTTTGGTGGTACAGAATAAAAATTCTGAGAGAAGGAACCTCTGAAGTGCCACCTGCATCACCATCAGACAACTACTGCCTTGCAGAAAGTTCTCAAAAATCTGTTCCGTAATGACCCACTGCCCTTCCTCTAAGACACTCTTGTGAGCTTGCTGTCAACAAGAACAGTATTGCCCAGAGGCTTCAGTGTTAACGTAACAAGAGACAGCTTCTCTCTAGACATTAGGACAAAACTGACATTTTACAATCCAGTAGTATCTACCTCCCAACATCTACCCTATGTGCCTATGAAAGACAAATGGCACTAATAAAGTGTCTCTTATTCAACAGGCAAAAAAACCCTCAAGTGTCTGTAACATACATTGTTCTAAAAAATAATATTCTATGTCTTGCCCAACTCCAGCAGCTTGTAAGAATTAACAGTTAAAATCAGGGGAAAAAAATTACAGCAGCTGACTGTCCTCAAGCCAGCTGAAACTTGACCACAGAAACATTTGGCTAGAGGTCAGCTCAGGCTAATTACATCAGTACAGAAAGGGAGCCAGGAGTTATAAAAAGGATAAAAAAAAATATCTTGGCCCTTTTCTATAGCAATGTTGGAGTAAGGTCAATCACAAGTGAATTTAAACACAACATCTCTCCAGTGGAACGTGAACAGAGTCAGCATAAACAGGCGAAACTGGGCTAAGAACCTCCCTGAGAAAAGAAACAGTTTAGTCACAGCACACTGAGTTGTTTGCATCTACTCTGGTCAGGTAAAAATGTTAACACTCAAAGTAAACGAGAAGGGGTATTGCTTGTAAACAAAACTTGTTTAAAGTGAAATCTTGACCTTTAGATAGTTTCTGAACCTGAAAGGACCAGAAGGAAGGAGAAGAACAAGGACATTGAACTGCACCTATCACGGCATTTCTGCTTTTGTCACCACCATTAACTCAGTGTACTCCAAATATGAGAGTTTTTCCCCAGTAACCTCCTCCAGTTTATCATTTCTTGCCACCGCAGCATCTCTGCAACTCGTACAGAACCAAAGGTAACCCCTCTGCTGCAAAGCAAACCACAAAATTACTGAGTGTAGGATTAATCTGAAGAGTTTTCCATACACTGCTGTTTCATCATTCCATTAGATCGTAAAGAGGCAAGAGCACAAGAGTGTGCCATGCACGTGAACATACACCAGCAGATCCACCACCAAATAACAATAAGTGCTGAGAAAGGAATGTAACTCCAGGCTCTCCTGGTCTGTCCTGAATCTTTATTGCAACTACAAAATATGTACGCATGTACTTGTGAAGAATTTTTCTGGGTGAAAGGCCTTTATTTTTCACAGTGTGAACATTTCTTACAAGTTATTTCAGGGCAGGACCAATGACACCAAGAGGTACTCTCTCTGTGCTTACCTAAAAACATCCACATCACTTTGGCTGATCACGCATAGCTGAAATCACTTTGCCTGCATACCCTCATTCCCCTGAGTGCCAACAGGATGGAGTCATTCTGCAACTAGTTTTAGCCCTTCCAATCAACACAATCTAGAACTGCAATGGACTTAAAGCCTTCTTCCCTTGCTTGCTGATATTACAGCTTGATTAAGTCATCAGCAACCCTTGGACAAGTGCCTGTTTTCATAGAGCCCTTGTCAGGGCTATATATTCAGCCACACTAAGAAACAGAAATAACAAATTTTCTCAGCTGATATGAGTAACACACCATTTGCCTATTGTGTGCCGTCATCCTGGACATAGAAAGAACAAGGAATAATACTACAGAAGCAGAAGTTATGTACTCCAAATGAAAAAAACAACCAAACAAAAACCTCATAAAGGGCACATTTAAATTAAAATAAAAACAAAAAACAAAATGAAAAAAACCTTAACAACAAAAGAAGCACCACATAAAGTTGCATTTACTATGCATGTTTTTATGCAAATTTGAGGACTAGGAAAAAGTACACTATAAACACAAATTAAACCTATGGAATAGAGGCAACCCTATATTATTAATTAGTTCTTTATGTAAGCTAAATAATTTATAGTAATTTCAAGTGTTAACATGTTAAAATTGCAAATGGAAGCTATTGAATTAATTGCTCACTTTGAGTTTAAAGGTTTTTTTTTCCTACACTAAATTTAATTTCGGAATAGAGAGTATATGAAATTTTTATTTCAACACCCAATTTATTTCTCTCTCTATTGTAATAGACACTTTTAGTGCTTTTAGTTGATTTCTTTTTGCTGTGGATTGATATGTCGGCTAATTACTCTGATTTAAACTTGTAACAGCCAAATGATTATCAGTTCTTGGATGTGGTTAAGGAGCCCTTCAGTGAATCCATACTTTGGACATTACTCTGGGCTTGTACTAAAGCTGTTTAGAGTCATTCTTCAAAAACTTGCTAAGAAGTCTAAGGATAGCTGTGGCACATGATATATTAATTCTTTATTTACAATAAAATATGTTACACCTTGACTGCAGTAACCAAATGGACTAGGTACATAGAGGGAGGATCTCAACTCTAAGACTAGTAGATCTCTCCATCAGAAAACATTTCCTAAAAGAGTACTGCAGTTATAGTCTTAAGTTTCTGTCTGCTACACAGATAGAAAAATTTGAACTTAGAATAGACTTAATTTCTCTGTTTGACCTTTCAGCTCCCAAAGCAGTGAAATAGATACATCTCGGTTGAAAGAAATTGCAAACATTTAGCTGCATAACATGCAGATGCGAATTGCAGAGCAGATACTCAGCTTTACATATAATTGTATCATTAAGGAAGATTCAGGCCTGTATATGAGAATGGTAATTTTTCCAGGCTAGAAACACTTTCTCAACTCTAGTTGCAATTCTTCCATGGCATCTCCTTTTTTAAAATTATTTTTAGTTATTATTAGTATTTAGATAGCACTCATCCAATCTTTGCTTTGTCATTTGTACAATGAATTGGAAAGAAAAGGGAGAGTATTTCTTTATATAAGCAAAGGTATTTTCCAGTTTGTTTGAAGAAATATAATGCATCCATTTAATGTCCAATATCATGTCAAGGAAACAGAAATATCTACGTCTGTATCTAGAACCAACGCCCTAGTAACCTGTACTAAAAACAAAGTGGTTTTGCTCAAAAAAATTTCACTGAGATAATTATTCTCACTTTACATAAAGAGATTAAATGATATTTCCAGTGCTGTGAAAAAAATTTTGTGCAAGTGTGAAAAAAACCCCAAACCACAAACCAGAAACTCTTCAGTGTCTTGCCAGCATTGAAGTTCAAATCCCATCAGGACTACAGCAGTGTGGACTCAAGCCAGCAAAGCAGTAAAAGACATCTGATTTCAAGCAGGCAAGATTATATATTTAATATGAGAACATGGCTAAGTAATTCTCCTAGCACTGCAAGAGAGCTTAGCACCTCACAGAAATAAGGAAAAAATTACGAAGCACAGGAATCACGGTGCAAAACAATCTGTGTGACACCACTGGGAGTTTAGGCTGCAACATGAGGGAAAACAAACAGGATTAATTTCATGCTTGATAATAAATAACCATCGTACGTGTGCTGTTGGATCTTCACTATACAGCAGTCTTCAGTTGGCACATTCTCTGCAAGCCTTTTCTTGTGAGCCAATATCTGCAAATCACTCGAATTAAAAAACATACTACCTGGTACCTGGGCAATGTAGTCAGTTAGGTTTCAGCACACATCCTAAGTAAATCCACATCTGATCTCTTGGAGTTTTTCTGTAACATGAAAACCCTGCTCCCTCTGATTTCCTTAAACTGCTCTTTGAAGTCTGTAAGGCAGGTTTGGGTTCAAGGTGATTGGAAGAAATTGAGGATGCTTTGTTCAAAAATGCTCAGCTATAACCCAGTTCCGTTTCACTGGAGATCAGGAATTTCATCATTTTGAAATAGTTTGGTAATAACCAGACATTTTTCCTCAAAGAGCAATTTCAGAAAATCAGAGGGAGCAGGCTTTTAATTTTAAATAATATTTATATGAAAAACCATTTCTTCTGGGAAAAAACATCTTCAAGAAGTTGTAAAATTTAAGTTCAAGACCTGGTATTTACCCTAGACTAATGAAATTACTTAACAGTTCATTACTATGGGACAAATTAATTATATGGTTTAATTGCATGCTAAATTATTTGTGTGCTTCTAATCAGATTAAAGACTACATAACAAAGCCTGTATGGCATTTAGAAAATCATTAACTTAAATAGCACAGTAAGTGAAAGCTTGTAAATGACAGACAAAGCATTTCTGGATGGCCACTCAGGACTCCAAGCACTCACATATTTACTATCAGTTGGTCTACAGAAAAAGAATAATCATCTTGACAGAAGGTTTAACAGCAATCATACATTTTAATTTAGTGCGGTTTTGTACGTCCTGCAGCTCACACAAGTTTAAGATATGATGTATATTCTTTTAATTTGAATCTGTAATATGCAGACTGAAGCAACTTTGAATTTCAGTTAAACAGACGAGGAGTCAGCAATGAGCACCCCTATTCAATGCAACTGGTTTTCAGAGTAACTGCAAAGCAAAATTACCTGTTTAAGAAATTCTGTGTCAATGAGAAGCAGTGTGATTGGCTTTCCATGTGTCTTCTCTAAGATCATACCAGCATTTTTTCCTCCCCTATTTACTGCTGATTTGGTGCTTTAAGTTCACACAAATCTCAACAAGTAAATGGTGGGGACCTACCGAAAAGTAGCTTACTGCATGCAACAGCTGCTTAAACTACTTCATCTAGACATACAGAGAGATTTTCAGCTAGATCCTTAATTGTGAAAATCAGCACAAAGTTGAAAGAAATAATGAATGAAACCAGCAAGTCGAGAAGATCACTTGGTATTTTTAAATGCAGCGCTGCCAAAACAAGTATTCATGAGGTAAGTAAGAACTTGTGAAGAAAAGCTGATGTCTGTTCAAACCTCTCATAAAAATCTTGAAACGTCTGTTAACTTCTGCGTCCACTTGCAATGGTAAGACCTGGAATATAAAATACCCAACTTTTAAGTTTAAGGTATGTTTTATGAAGCATCTCACATACAGAAAAAGACTATGCCCACATTTACCAAAGTGGCTTAAAAACATATGAGCATTTTTAGATACCATCCAAACAGGATCTCTAAAACCTTTATACTGAAACAATCCCTTCTGATACACATTTTTATGATGCAGCTGTTAATGACACCTTTTAAGCCAACAGCTGGAGGAGGAATGCTACTAACTTTTAATTGAAGATTTTTCCAAGGCTAGAGTGTCTTGTATTTCCAGATATAGGGGGACTAATTAGCTTATTTCAATGACAGAATTTACTGACAGCCAATCTAATGTACAAACTGTGTACACTGCTTGATTTTTCATGGGCTTCAAGTAACTTCTTCCAATTCACATTTTATAACATAATATGGCATTATTTTAGCAGTTTCAATTACCACAGGTCCTGAAAGAATTTTTCCCAAGGAAGCAGCAGAAGCGGGGTTTGGTTTGTGTCCACATGCTTGCACACACTTAACACACACATGCACACAGGCATATTGGTGTTTTGATGAAACCTGAAGGTGTACCTTCACAAGAGCTCAGTGCATTATTTATATCCTCTGTGTACGTACATAT
>VZTI01004717.1:251263-277883 GCA_013397865.1 Struthidea cinerea
TATCCTGAATATTTATATATGAAAGGGGGAGATTCCATGCTGTGAGGCCAATGAGAGCATGGGTTAGAAGACAAAAGACCTGATGAGCAAGAAGTATGGGAAGCCTCACAGAAAGTCTTTTTTCCTCCACTGAGGATGTCAAAGGGTATATGACATGGGATCCAGAACAACTTTGAAATGATTATTAAGGAAGTGGAGACAAGTTTGGATTGCCCAGTGAGTGATGAAGACAGCCTGCCTTTCAAGGTGAATAATCCAAACAGACATGCCTGGTAATCTCTAGACTTGATGACCTACTGAACAGTTACTATTTTAGAGCGTTTACCTCCTAGTAAATCTGAGTGGGCACCTGCAGCTGTCATAGCACTATAGTGACACCTTCGTCTGCAATGGAAATAAAGAGAAATTCCAGGTTGTAGTTAGAAATTCACATTGGAAACTGACAGAGCTGTGTCCCTCTAAAAATCTTTACCAATGAAGAAATTAAGAAGTGTCTGTAAAACAAGCCACAGAAACAACCAGATTAATTTTAAAGGTAATTTGACAGATATGTTTCTAAAGAGGTATTTTAATGATGTCAGAAAATATTTTCCATCAGCAAATCCTGAAGCAGTCTGCAGCAGGAGTCAGTGGCATTATCCATTTAACAGACAGGGAAAGGGACACACTGGGAAGAGGAACAGCTTGCATGCATTTACACCTCAGCCTAGCAGCAAAGTAAAGCATGGACTGCAACCCCCTCCAATGTCTTACCTATCACAGAATATTACAGTCTTGTAGATATACTGCCAGCCATCTCAGCAACACAAAATAAAGCTGTAGTGGATTAAAAAAATCCCAAAACCAAACCCAAACCAGCAAACTGACAGTTTGTATAAAGACAGAAAGAACTGCAATTGAGAGAAAGAGAAGCTCATCTGAAAAACTCAAGCTAGAAACTTCTTAATAAGTGTACAGTTCTTTCACAAACAATAGGAATGAACTGTGGTCTTTAGCTGTGGAAACACCAATCCAGTGGATTTAAGCCACTAAACATGTATAGCTATCATAGCACATATACCACTTCTCAAACGTCAGAGACAAAAGCAATCTTAGTTCAGCATTGCAACCTTTGATTTTAGACATTACACTTAAAACACATGAACTTTGGACTGACCAGCTCAAAATGGGATGCTCTGCAACAAACAGGTGCTACAAACAACAGAGCTGCCCAGTGCAAAGCTGGCTGGCTGGCCAAAGGACAGCACATCCTCCTCCACTGCTTTTATGACTTCCTTCTCTGCAGGAACTCCACCACAACACCAACTCATTAAAAAAGTGAAACTTCAGAGCACATTCAACTGCTCATTAAAACAGAGTAGTGCATTCACGTTTTTCCATTGTTGTTATTGTTATTTTACACAAGACCATGAGGAAATAGATATTTACAGATGAAATTCACAAGGTATCTGCCCTGAGAAACAGCTAAGAGCCTGGGCCTTCACCCACAACCAATCTAAGTATTTCTCAGACACAAAGCCATTCTGTGCAATCTATTCACAATAATAAAACCCATACCAAGCTAGATCTCAGACATACAGTTCAAAAAAAGGAGCAGACTAAAGGGCAGGACATTGGAGGGAGGTTTGTAAAGCCCTGCTGGGGGCTCTTCTCATCTAGCACAACAACCAACTCCTCTGAAGTCTGGCCAGCAGCCTTGCCTCAGTACCAATTTTTATACTGAAGCAGGGAGCAAGGCTGCTTGCACAGATGCCTGTAACCAAAAGTCTTAGGAACTGGCTCTCTCCCTTCAATCAGGGCACCAGTGACCACCCTAACATCACTGAGCCCTGGTCTCTGAATGGCAGTCTCACCCACATGGCCACGTGGAAAGTGTCAGCATGGAAGGGAAAAATTTTGTAGTTCTGATAGTGAATAAATTTAATATCACCAGAAGCTGTATTTCTGGAGAGGTCAAAGGCTTCCATCTTAAGAAAAACTTTGCTATGTATAAAAAATTTCATCTTTTTTTTTTTTAAATAAGTCATTAGCAATGATACCATCTGCACCTGAAATATATGACTCTTACCAATCACACCAGTCTTGTGATAGCAGCCACGTTCACATAAGTGTGATGAGACTGACTGCTCTTAGGCTCACTACAAATTGTACGGCAATATTCAATAAATCACTTCCTCACAGCGTGTATTTCCCCCAGCATTATTAAAACTGTGGAATATCACAGCAGATGGAGTTTTGAATTGCCCTGATGCATAAATCAGTCCTGATTTTTAGTCCACTTATCGCATACAACTTTTTCTTCAGTAATCACACTTGCTAGCAGGTGACTAGATTCATACATTTAAAAGAATAAAAAATGGTTGCACTTGATTGCAAAAGGTTTAAATTCTCCCCTGGTAACACCGTGTCAACATCACATCAAATATGACAGGGCACTGTGCAAATAACAGCAATTCCTAAGGACTTGGATCTTTTGCTCCCTTCTGAAAGTTCATAATTATCAGCCTTCATTTACAAACAGGAAACTGAAACACAGAAAGGTTACAGTGGGTGACAGAACCAGACTGAGTCTGTGGTGGAGCCCAGACGCTGTGTCCAAGCTGTGTCCTCCCAGCGCTAGGCTGCTTGCAGAGGAATCTGGAATGGGCAGTTTAGCCATGGATCAAATGGCTCCCTGGGCACGGAAAGCCAGGAAAATAGAGCACAGAAACAGTTTTCTGTATGGTTGTTTTGACATGTTTCAGCTATAAAATCAAAGAAGTCATTCATAAACTGTTTTTCAGGTGTGCCGAACTCCGCATGAAAAGGCATGGTAACCACAACAAAGAAGGCTTTGGTTAAGGAGGTCACTAATGACTAATTTATGCATACTTTACAAGCATTTTTACAAGTAACTTTTCACTATTCTGACCTTCTAATTTTCTTGGTGAAATTGGTATAGACAAATCTCCCAAGGAGGGATCCATGGTGCAATGAATGAACTTAGAATTCTACCATCTGATTTCAGAAACATTAAGAACACAGACACAGGATAGCAAATTTTACCTACTGTTATTGTAACCAAAGCAAGAAGTATCTAGAATTTCTTTTCTATTTAATGACAGTACAACTGTGTATACTTAGACAGGAATAGCCAGCTCAAGTCTCATAAAACTGCTATAGTACACAGATAGCAGCTGTAAAGTCTCATGCAGCAATTTAACACCAGGTAACAGCTTTTCAGCTTCACGCCACGAGCAACCACAGGTCCAAATCCCTTATACAACAGTGTATTTCTGTGATGTTTGATTCAAATTTTCCCCACTGCATTCTGATTAGGCTTTCAGTAATACATTCTGGATATGAATTAGAACCAATATGTACATTCAAACTCAATGACACTTGTGTCATTTAAACCATTATTTGTCATCTACGATATTCTGATAGGCATTTTCACATTCTCCCTCACTCGTAAAATACAGGGTTTTTTTCTCTATTTTCTTCAATAGAGTGCATTTAAAAAGTCAGGCAATTAATATCCTAAATAACACTCTAAGTGGGAAATGGCTCATTAAAATGCAGTATAATAATTTTTCTTTGACAAGGAAAAAAAAAATTTTTAAGGGTCACCAAGACCTCTGTCTCAAATGCCTGTTACTAGGGATTGACAGAAGGGCTTGAAGTCATCAATTTAATCAGGACTGAATCTGACAGCCTTAATTCACATTTCTCTATTGTTTTGGGTATTAAAATATGACAATTAGATCCCAACCACAATTTTGTGTAATGCCTATTATAATTACCACCTCCTTCAGGAATGAATCCTAGGATCTGTTATCTGTAGGGCACTACGGGATACTATTGATCAATCTGCTTAGCCAACATTGGTAATAAAGTCAGTTGCAGGCAAGACAAAAGTTACCACCCTACCTCAAATGTCAGCAGGGGATGGACGATGCTTCACGCCTCCCTCAGCTCAACTGCAAATCACAACCTTCTCCAGCCATTCCAGCACCTGCATGAATACAGGAGAGACAGACAAGAGATGAGTTCTGGAACAGCAAAGGTCACTTGCAGTGGGAGGGCAACATGACAAAATCCAAATGCATGTCCTGGTCCTGCTGTCCCTCAGGGAAGGCCACCAGCGGGGCAGTCTGCTCAGCGGCCCTGAGCGCAGCACCTGGGCTTCTCACTCAAACTGCAGCAGTGGCCTGAGCCCGTGTCACTGAGGGCCTGCCAAGCCACAGCACCCTGTGCTAACCTTGACATTAAAATGAACACACATTTAAAAGGCAAAGAGAGGTCAGGGTGAGTGATCAACTCATTCCTAATGCACATTCCTGGTGAAAATCAGCTGCCCTGGAAGTAAACTCTGGACCATCAAGAGGATGAGTAGTAGCTCACTACCACTACGTCGTCTACTACTACTACTACTACTACTACTTCTTTAGCCATTATATTACAGTGCAGTAACTTATAAACTAGTAAAATAAAGAAAATAACATTTCCTCTAAAAGCACAGTGTCTAAGTCTCAGGAAGATGACATGCTGATAAAAAAAGGTAGTATGTTACGTTCTGAATTCCTAAGCACATTATTGCTGCCGTGATAGTTGGCACAGCAGCATCCAAAACAGTTCTGAACTAGTAGCATTTCAACATTAAATAAAAATAACATAAATTCAACATAGAAAGTTACCTCTTCCCAAGGATGCAAGTCAGCTTTTAAAAGCATTTTAAAAAGTCAGACATGGTGCTCACATTACTTGAATAATTCAAAATAATCTGGTTTCTAGTGGGTGGGACTAAAAAAAGAAGACCAGATTTCACAGTATCAGGCTCTTTAAATAACCAGGAAAAAAAAAAAAAAATCAGCCTGCCAAACCCCACAAATAACATCTAAAGAACTACTGCGTGCAAGCAAACTGAATGCCTAGGGCCACACTGCCCTAGCCTGAACAAGAAAAAAAGTAACATTTTCAAAAAGAATTTTCCTTTACTTTACCACCAGTTGAAGAAAGAGCAGCAAGAATCTTTTTGTACCCCCAGAATTTTCTTCCTGTTATGTGCATAATGATAATGTAGAGATAGATCACTAAATAATAAATAATGGAAAGCAAAATGTGATTGTGAGAGTGAAAGTTTCATCACTACATCTCTGCAATCCTTCTACAATGCAATCTGTAAAAGGCTATCTGTATAAATACCTCTGTATTTATACTAAAAAACCCAAAACAATACACCCCCCAACTGCCAAAAGAGAAAATCCTTCAATAGAGAGAAAAATTAAACAGACATTTGAAAAAAATAGAAAGTGTTTTCCATCCAAAAGCATGAATAATATTAATATTATTATAAAATAAATCAGCCTACGTGTGGTTACTCAAAGTAAAACCTGTAAGCAGGGTTCCCTCCTGGTTCACATCTCGAAACAAGTGGAATAGACAAGTCCCTACATAGTACATCTTTACATCAGTCTCCTCCATAATATGCACAGCCAAATCCTATTATCACACTTTTTAAAAAGCACCTGCTCACATTTCAGCAGGCTGAGAATATAACTGATTGTGTGTCCCATTCATACATAATTCTACAAGGAGTCTGTGTTAGTTTAATTTCTGAGTTTCCAAAGAACTCTGAATTTCAGAGAGAATAAATGAGCAGTGAGCCATAACTCTCTTTTCCAAAAATAAAGGGACAGCTTAATGTGGAACAAAGTTACAAAGTCTGAGCCAGCTGTTGACTGAAGTGAGCTACCAAGGACTACTGACAAATTCCTTTTTCAAAACACTCGCTATGGTATTAACAAGGGGAAATGACCTTTATATGACAAAGTCAGAATCCTATTACAATAGGACAGAAAAAATTATTCCAGCAGTCCTTCCAAAATATTTTGAAATCCTGCTCAGCAGCAGAAAAGGTCTCTCAGCTACTTTATGGGCAACGAAGGGAAATGTACTAACTTCTGATTACCTGATATACTCAGAACATTTTGTTTCACTCTTGGCAGCTGTGGCAATGTGCTCCAACCCCTGCCGTTTTCTGTTTGAGCAACAGCCACCCGGGGGTTGTGACGGCTACATCTGGCTCACAGATATCAACAGAATAGTTAAGGGCCATAAATCTTGCTTGACACCTAAGGGCCGTCAGTCTTGTTCAACAGCTGAGGGCTAGTTGAGCATGCACCAAATGAAATACGGCTGCTGTGCAAATATGACCAAAAGTCAATCATCTTACTCCATAAACAATGGACAGCCCGAGGTCTGTTCAGCTCTCCTGCACAGCAGGGGCTGTGTGTCAGGATCTCCCCTTCAGCATGGACACCTCTTCTGGTTACTCCTTGAGGCTGAGAGATTCCTTGCCATAAAAGTGATTAGTAATATGCTAAACTTTGAAATCTTACCTAAGTGACATAAAATATTGATTGTGCACATACAATCCTTTAGACATAAACTGTTGACTGAGTCTGGGACTAAGTCTGAATGCAGCCACAACTGAACTCCAAACAGAAAATTTAGAACACAAGGGAGTCCTTTTCAAACCTCATGACTCAACGGGAGGGTCTCCTGGACAGTTTTGCCTGACCACATCCTCTGAGCTGTAAACAATCGAGTATACCTTGCCATCGAATATTGTTAAACTGCTGACGCATTTACCGCCAAACTTTGTTTTACATCAATAAAGATATTGCTACTTCTCTCTTGCAAGTGAAGTGCGTCACTCTATCTGTGGCAGCAGCAAGTGGTGATGGCACAAAAATGCCGGCAGCAACACCATTTATTTGCAGTATTGCAGTGTAGAACAGCCATACAAGCACAAAACCAGCTATATTTGCACTTGGTTCTGACAGCTCATTATGTGTGAAAAATAGGCACTACTGTACATAAGGTAATGAGCTAGATGTTTAAGTGATTAGCAATCTCCCTTCAAAATGATTCTTGGAAAAACCGCAGCTTTGCAAAAGGATAACACAGATCCACATGAGTAAGCGATACAGGTAAAGCTCTTTTTTTTTCAGAGACACGTATTTTGTCAGAAGCATATTTGATTACTGTTATTCACGAGGCAAACAAAAGGATTACAGCACTCAGTTGATAGGGCCCATCCAAACTAGTTTGCTTCACAAAATAAGAAACAGACTCAGACTCATCAGTGCCTTGACTGGGATATGAGGATCTTTGCCCATTATTATCTTCTCATTATGTCCTAAGCTAACCTACCAAAAAATAATAAACTGGACAAGATGAAATGGACCCAAAAGTTCTTTTGGTCTTCAACAAAGCATTTAAGGAAAGGTCCAGTGCTGAAAAAAGGTTGGAAAGGCTTTGGAACCTTTCCCATGTAAAATCTTAATGATGACGCACAAACTAGTGAAACGTACTGAAATCTGGCTGAAATGCCCAACTCAAAGGATTTCAACCAGCAACACAGCCACTAGAGTAAATGCTGTTTAAATCTTCATTAATGACCTTTTTCATTGAAGAGGGGACAAAACAGTGGAAGAGATTGCTTACAGGTTGTGGAGTCCGGGGTGCTCAAAAACTCTTAAGGACTCAAAGCACAGCTGCATTAATGAAATCTTGCTCTGAGCACAAGGGTTGGCTAGATGATATCCAGGCATCCTTTCCAACCTCAGTAATTCCATGATTCCACAATTCTGTATATTTACATATCTAACTGAAAAGTTGCAGGCAGCAGACAAAAAAAGAGGAGCATGTAAATTACATGCTTTGGAAGAAAGATTGCAAACCCTGTGACTGCATGGAACATCAAAAAGGAGTGGATTATATCCAAGCAGACACATGATATGGATTCACAAGTCCTGAAAGATTATCCAGCAGTTCCTGCTTCTCCATTGTGCTGGGCTACCAACAGACACGTCAGGATTCATGGCACCTGTGAAATCTGGAACTAATTTCCAGAGTATTTGTGCTTCTGAGATTTGATCTAAGGAATCCTAATTGTCTCTTTATTCTATTTCTCCTGTACTTTATTTATTTCCATTTCCAGTTAAACCACTACTCTACATCTTAACGCAAAGGAAAACAAAACAATTTGTCTGAACTGTATTCTAATTTTATCTGGTAAGCACTTTATTTCCCTAGATTGCATCAACTGTGATGTGTCACACTTGCTGAGAGTCTTGAACTACTTTTTCCTAAACCTTTTGAAAGTATTTATCTCAAACAGAAGGAAAAATGGACACTTCACATGCATTTTTAAGTCATTCCAACCATTTTATGGCAAGCTGAATATGAGTCAGCAGTGCCCTTGCAGCCAGGAGGGCTGTCCTGGGGGGCATCAGGCACAGCATCACCAGCCAGGCAAGGGAGGGGATCGTCCCACTTTGCTCTGCACTGGGGTGGCCTCACCTCAAATGCTGGGGGCAGTTTTGGGTGCCACAATATAAGAATGACATCAGATTGTTTAAGTGTGTTCAGACAAGGGTGACCCAGATGGTGAAACGCTTTGAGGGCAAGACTTAGGAGGATCATCTGAGGTCATTTGGCTAGCTCACCTTGGAGGAGAGAAGGCTGAGGGGAGACCTGACAGCAGGGTACAATTTCCTCATTGTGGGGCAGAGAAGGGGAGGTGCTGATCTCCTCCCCCTGGTGACCAGCAGCAGGACGCAAGGAAGTGGAATGAAGGGGCCCTGGGGAAGTTCAGGTTTGACATTAGCAAAAGGTTCTTCACTGAGAGGGTAGTTGGTCACCCCAACAGGCTCCCCAGGTCATGGCACTGAATCTGTCAGGGGCCCAAGGATTGTCTGGACAATGCTCTTGATTATATGGTTTAGTTCTATATGGTCCTGAGAGGAGCAGAGCCCATGATCCTTATGGGTCCCTTACAACTTGATATATTCTGTGATTCTGTGTTCTTTCTAGGTTCAAACTTCTTACCTTCAAACTCTACCTCTCCAGTATAATGAGGGTTCACATCTTCAGCTGAAATAATATTCTGCAACTGTGAACTCACTCCTTACATTCTCTCGTCAACTTCCTCCTCTGTGCAGGAATTCCCTAAATTCCTTTAAGGAAACCCTAACAAAACACATCAGAACCTTCCATCATCATTCCCTTTTTCTTCTATTTAGATAGCAAAGACTTTGAATCTGTTTAACCTTTACACTTGTCTCACCAACCTACTCTGGACAAGGGATCACATTCTAGTTCCAAATCAGAACCTTTTTTTCCCCCCTCTCAATCTACTCATATCCTTAGGAGTCTAACAATAAATCTTGCCCTTCATGCTTTAAATACTTCACTGAACCACATTTCTGTTCTTACAGACTTGGCAGTCTTTGCCTCTTTGACATAACAATAACCGGAACATTTTCTTAGCAGCCCTAAGCTGAGTAACAACTGATATTTTTTTTGGCACTCATGGTAGGGATGAAAGATGAATTTATGTTTTCCACTGCATTATGGTTACAAGTGTATATGTGGACAGGATAGCTCAGGAGGTCTGCACTGCAGTGCAAGGCCAAATATAGGAATTAATACGTCTCTTTGGCCCTTTAAAAGAAACCATCAGTATTGTAAAGGATGCAAACAGGAAAGAAATCCAAGAGATTTCACTGGACAAACAAGACAGCTCTTTTGGTATCCAGAGATTCAGATTACCTTCCATAAGTGAAATATGTCATATTCTCAGCTACAGCTAATTATCTTCTTGTGTTGGAGGAATGTTATGAAGAATAGTTTAGTCAATGTTTATAGAAAGTATTTTGAGATCTGGGCAGATGGAAATCCAGAACTCTATTAGCTGAAACTGTTGCTGACATATCAGTAACTTAAAACGGAAAGTCTTTTGATAAATTAACAGGAAAATGCCAAGTATAAGATTAGAAAAAAGATGTATTACTGTTCTTATGTCCCCACTTAAGAGACTAACAAGCTTTAAACCAGCATGAACCTAAAAAAATGTTTTTTGAAGTCTGGAGCACCTTTTTATAATCAACGTAATAGCCAGTTAATTGAGAAAAGTACATAATGGATTACTCTATCTGATCATAATCCATATGTGGAGGAAACAATAAGCACTAGATTGCTGTTTAATGAAACATAAGAGATACTGAGGAATCAAAAATAGAAATAAGGAACAAAAAATCTTCCACAAGGCTGAAACAAAATGAAGACTGGAATTTACTAGAAGATGAATCATATTAATTTTTTAAAAATCTTCATCAATTCAACGTGCTTTTCAAGTACACAAATTACTAGGTACAAGTAACTGCTGACCTGTGTAACAGGAATAGAGAAAATTAGGCAGAGCAGGAATGTCAGACATTATCTGGTCCAATCCCATTCTTCACAGCCAGATCAATTAATGGAATTAATGCAATTCAATTAATCTCCCTTTTGATTAAATATTTCTCATAGCTACATAAAAGGTCAATTGATATGTAAAAACAAATCTACTGATATTAACTAAAGCAAGAATAAAAACTGGTTCAGGGAACTAATATTGTAAAAAGGGAGAAGAAAGAAAATACAGAATTTTCTAAAAGCAAATACAGCGTATTAAGAAAATCACCCGATAAACGTATGTTGCCAGAATTGTCACTGCTCTAAGAGAAAACATAGTGTATAGAATGACTTGGCAAACCGCTAATACAGAAACATACAAACACTACTTATTGGATCAAAAAGGCTCATGACTAACCAGCGCAGTGGGTAAACATTTTAGGCTTTGAAGTACAGGGTTTATAATTCAGAGATACAAATGTTTTTTTAGGCTTTCTGGTGCCTTAGTATGTAAGTCAGGCAAAGATGAAACGTCCATGGCTCCTATTTCCCCCCCTACTTTTTGAAATGGTGCAACCATAGCACATTGTTCTTGAGAACAAAGGAGGGAAATGTAGGGGACAGCAGCAAATTTACCTTATCTCCATCACTGCTATGTTTGAGTTTAGTTTGGCTGTTAAGTCTTGCAGCTGCTGCCCTAAGCACTTCTAATTTTTAAATGGCTGGCTTTACAAGTTCTGCAAATTGGTCACATGCAAACAAAGCATTACCTGCAAGTGGTCACTTTCCTCAACCTTCTCTTCACTCAACAGCAAATACAAAAAGCCCACTTTGTTGTCATATCCCAAAACAGTTACTCCATTTCCTGCCTCACTGTCACTTCTTTTTCCTCAAAAAAGCTAACATTTGCCATTTCAACTTAGCAGGGTTCACTTTCACTGACACAAGAAACATAGCTCTTCATGAGTTATTGAGTAGTTTGAGTTTCACGCAGAATTATGTAGCATAATGGGCTGATCTTTCTACACCTTTGAAGTACATTTTCAGCTTTTCAGTCCTGAACTGCAGTTCCTCAGAGCCTTTGCAGAGTGAGGGGAATCTGGACATCACTTGGCTACGCAGAGCAATACCTAAAACCCACACCAGCTGAGCATACAGCTCCAAGGTCTGCATGACCGGTCCTATCAAGAAGGAGACCCTGTGAATAGCTTAAGCCTTAAAGAAAGGAGTTTACAGAAGTTTGCTAAGAAGAAAGGTGCTGAAGTCTGGTGCAGGAGTGAAAAGTGAAGCTGGGAGGTGCACATGCACATAGGGCTGAAAGGCTAAAATGCAGCCTTTCCACCCACTCTAGATCCTCAGGCAGGGGCCGAGTTAGGCATCCAGGCCTCACCAGACATTCCTGCAATATGCTGAGACACTTGCGGCCTCAAATACTGCTGGAATATGAGTGAGTGTAGTAATCATGTTCAAAATAAATATTTTGTTAATATAAAATACTGGTCTTAATTTTGTTCATCAACAATCACCACTGAGCTATCATGTGACAGGCAAAAAGAGTCACCAAGATTTACATCTCAGTTGTGGCTTTTCTATTGCCCTCTGTTGCAAGCTGTGTATGTACTTTATGTATTTTCATATTCTAAATATATTTCTATTCTGGCAATCCTCCACAATTTTGGAAAACAAATACTCTTAATGCTAGAGAGCTGTCTGTTTAACAAAGCCACAGGAGCCGTATATGCTATGGCTTTTAATAGCTGTTTTCCAAACTCTAAAAATTGCTTAAGAAGAAACATTTCTTTGTTGGTTTTAGTCTTCCCTTTCTTCATGCCTTCAAAATTCGTAGTTTCTAAAATCTAAATCTGAAGAATGACCCTACAACAAAGAAGCTAATAGATCAGGAGAAAAAAATCTTTTAAAGGTCTCATGCAAGGACACTCAACATTTTATTTCAGAGCCAAACGTTTCATCTAGAGAGATCTCAAATCCAGTTCCTTAACTCAATAAAGATTATACATGGCATTACTGGCCTGTAACACCCATGGAAAGAAAGACCCAGAAGAGATACTCCATGTCACAAATTCTGAAGCCTATACAGAAAGGACACTTTACAGTCAGTTTTGTATTTTTCTTCCATTCTATTTTAAATATTCTATTATTCTCTTCTATTATTACTCAGATCAATAGAAAAAGGAACACAGCTCCAGAGTTCCTCTGTGGAAGTCAATCACAATGAGGCACTTGGGAAATCTGAGCTTTTAATTCATACTCTTCCATTCATCTTTCCTAGGACTGCCTGGGCTTATATATATGTATATATTTAAATTAAAGGATTCATGCATACAGTACAAGTTTCTGTTTCATGTTGCAAGTTCTTGTCATAAACATAATTTATTTACTCTCAAATTCTGCTTCTGATTTTCATGTATATTTGCATCCACACTGCCTCTTTAGCTTGAAGTCTTTTTGATACATCTCAGGAAAAGAGCAATACAACACGTTATCCAGCCGATGAAAAACAGAGTTCAACTAAAAGACCATCAGTATCAAAAATCAAGGTTTCTTGACCTGTGGCTAACTAAGGAACAGAAAGTATCTGTGGCAGGATTTTTTTTTTTTGTATGGGGTCAGAATTTACATAGGAATGAGATGGACAATTTTTCCAGAGTGTGTTTTACCTGAGGTGTCAAGTGAGAACACGTATCTTGTGCAATTCACATTTCCAGTCAAGTACTTCTCCATTGATTTAAGCTTGTTTTTCCTTCTAAAAATATTAAATCAACAATCTTAAATCAGACTCAGGAATTCAAAGAGGCCTATTTTCAGGGGCTGGAAGGAACACCACTGATGGCAGGACTCAGCTTCCAGCCTGTAGCCAATATTAGACTGAATTAGGAATATAAATTTACTTATGCATTTACATACCTATACTTATTTCATATAGGCTTTGATTTATTGGCTATTCTCTCATGTTTGGTTATACAGTATACAACAGAAATACTGAATAATTGCAAAAGACAATCAAGTAAACCCACTTAACACTTTCAGTTAAAAGAAATGGAGAGGACCTCCTCTTCCTATTTCAGTATGCAAACATCACAAAGGTTCACTGCAGAGATTCCTTTATGCCAAATCAGATAATCACTAATAACTTCCTTATGAAACACTTACAACTTGATGGTAAATGATGTCATTAAAAACAAAGGGATTTGCAGTTTTCTTGCATTTCTAAGATACGTTCACTAATGTATTTGTAAATCTAATTGCCTCAGTATAGAGATGACTTGCAGTCCTATCAAGGACTCCCCAATATTTACAACAGGAAAAGAACCTAAAGCAAAGAGATGTGGGGGTTTTATATAACATATATTGGGTTTTTTTATATAATCTCTGTTTATTTCAGAAGTTTCATCATAATGGACTAATTGATGGTGACAATAACTGAGTAGAAGATGTCACGGAGAATTCTCCTGGGCATAACAGCTACTGATTCCCACAAAGCATGTGCATTTATACAGATGAAAATTATGTTTCCTTGTTCTTCCACATAATGGTAAGTTTAATGCAGAGTTCATTTATACTTCATCCATTATTATAAACCTGAATCCTCCTTTGCCATTACTGAATGATTAATTTAATGAAGCTCTAATTTTCTTTTTTAGTGTTTAAGAACCTAGACTAAGGGATCAAGGGTTTCATTTTGTTACAATGTGAGTCTTTGAAAAGATTATTTGCAAGCAGGTATTTCTGTAGGCAGTTCTGTACAGGGCACAAAGAAAAACAAAGCCAACTTTCTGGAAATAAAACCTGAATATGATTTAAGAAAAATATTATACCAAACTCAGAATGAAAAAAGCAAACTATACAGATAAATAAAAAATAAGTTTTACTGAAAAGAAACCCTCGGTTAAAAAAAAAAAAAAGGCAGTGTATTTCAAACAACTTTCAATTCAACTTGTTCTTCATAACTCTGGTGCATGCTACCTTGCCTTGCCAAAAATAATGAATCCGAACACTAGACAGCAGTTAGATTGCCAGTGCAGCAAGAATTATAGAATAGATCATTGTCAGACTGAAAACTAATAGTAATGGTCATAAAGATAAAAGTAGCATTTCAGGATTTGGTCACAGATCTGAAAAAAAAATGTGTAGATAAATGGTTTTGTGCAATCTTTAGAGTGCTTTGTTTCCTTCTGAAGCAGCACTAAGTCCTCAGACCACATGCTGTATCAGATCATTTCAGTAATTTTATCACTTGGAACTTCAGATCAATCAATGATTTAACCTTTTTATGATATATAGCTTACTTTGGTAGCTGATTATTCAAAGACCTAAAGAAGAAAGCAACTGTTTCCAGCAACTCGAGTTGCAATAGCTGTGTGAGAAACTGAAAGTGCTTCTCACCACAGAGAGTACTCTTCTCCAAACTCATGAATTTTGTATGAAAATTATCACATAAAATCACACCGAAATACCAAAGCAAGATGAAATTACTGTGCCATAAATCTGTTGTTTCTGAGTATCAGCCTGCTACAGAGAGCCCAGCAGACAGAATAAGCTATACTCATTCACTTGCGAGAGCCAGTTCATAGAATACTGCGGTGGGATGAGATTTATCCTGTGATAGCATTTCCCACCAGTAGCAATCCATTCCTGTAACCACAGCTGAAGTGAGGTCCATCAGGAGAAATCACCCCAACAATTTACTGATTTACTTTGATAATTTACACAGGAAAGCCAGTTTCAAGCTAACAGCACATCCTCTTTTTCTCACAAGCATACCACGGACCCACTCCTTCAGTGTCCTAGCTGCCACAACAACTGCAGCTTGTGTCAAGACTGCAGCATGTCATGTCGCTCAGTCCCATCCTTCAAAAGGAGTTCACACTCTTATTGAATGACTCCTAAGAATCTTTCAGCTGCTGGATGAATAGGGTGTGATGGGTCCTATCACATCTCTGAGAGCTAGACTTGTCAATAGGGAAGTGTTGTATGAATAAGGACATATCTGAATGAGCACAGATGGATTCAACTCTGACAGTGCAAAGGAGAGCTCAAATGACACTCCCTGTGCATTAGAAAAATTAAATGAGAAGAATTAAGAGTCTAAAAGAGACTGGGAAGAGGGTGGAATGAAACATGTGGAGAGAAATTAATAGAGTAATAAAATATTATTCACTATGTACACTTAGCTCAAAGGGACAAGGATGACTGCACAGGCAGGGAGAGACAGAAGGCAAGAAAAGCCTGGTAGGGTAGATATGCTGGCGAGGTGGCTGGATGTCATGTATCAAAATTTGGATTTCTCATTCACCATGAGCCAGAAGACAGTCTATGACAAAATTTTCAAAATAACCAAGAAAGATTGGAAACAGACCAACAAAACTCACAGTACAGCGCAGTCTGTACTGATCAACAGCTCATCTCCAGGCTGGCCCACAGATCAGCTCTTCCCACATGGGTGATGACTCAAGGATAGCATCATTCAGACAGCATGGGTGGTGTCGTTCTGCTACAGAGGCCCAGCTTCTTTTCTAGGTATCCAAAAAGGGCTTCAGGGGCATTATGGAGAACACTGCACAAACTCTGTGTACCCTTTATGAGTCAACATTCAAGCCATTCTAAGGCAGAGCTCAGGAAAGAGAAGGTAACTACAGGTCACATCACTCTCCTGCTTACTCAGAGATCTTGGAGCAGTGCAGGTAAAATACACCAGGGAGCTGCCAAACAGCTGCTCCAGATGGCCCACTGTCCCAGTGCTGCCACAGGGTCACCAGCCAGTATAACTCATCTAAGACTTTTCCCCTCTGGTATCTTTCTTTTTGGAGGAAGGAAGAAAGGAGTGGATTAGTGTTGAAACAAGATTTCAAACAAGAAATCTGAAGACTTATCTCATGTATTAAGTAGATGAATTTTTTTTTGTCTACTCTAAGGCCTTCATCTCCCTTCTCTTGCTCTCTGTCCTACTACTTTTCTCTTTCTCTCCTTCATGCTGTCTTCTGACCTTTCACTCTAGGGCCCTACTTTTCCATTATAAATGTGTTCAGTATTTCTCATCTTACAAAATTTGCTGTTCTGTCAGCCCAGAACTATCATGAGTCTGTCTACAATTTTCACCTCAAACTCATCAAACCAAATGCATCTGCTCACTAAAGGTCTAATCATCCAGTTTTTGGGCCTGACTTTAAAATACGGATCTTTTGCACCTAAAGAAGTTTCTAAAGATCTGTTTTTGGAAAAAGAACCAGAATCTTAATTCTACCCCTCAGTCTCCTTTACTCACTGTTCTGATTGAACTCCACAAATCTGTGTGGTTTTTGTGATGGTTTCCATTTGAGCTCCTCACTTTCACACTCACAGTGCTCCCTCCTTCCCTCTTGTATTTTGGAAATCTCACCCAGAAACACCAGCTTTGCATATATGGAAAATCCTCTGACTGAGGATACTCCTTCCACTTCTTACTCCAAATTAATTTCTCCTGTCACACGGAAAAATACAGTTGGGAATAAGTTGAAAATAACTGTAAACTCAAACTGAATTTCACAGAAGTGAGATGCAATAAAAGTCTGCAAAACTTTTCTTTTCTTCCCCCTGAACGTAGTACCCACTTCAGCATAAAAAGGCAGTGATTTGTTTAAAGACATTATTTAAAATTTGACCTAAATCTTACTTTAAAAGGTTAAAGGAGAGCTGAAAGTGAAAGATAATATTTAAAGGACAAAGTAAATTTAAATTAATCACCCTCTCAAGTAATAAAAAAAAAAATTAAAGGAAATTCTTGCCAGAAGATAAATTACTTGAACAGCTTAAAGCTGCATAAAGAAGAAAATTTTCAAGTTAAGAGTTCATAAGCCACTGATCTAATTTTTAGCAAAAGATTGCATACCGCTGAACCACAGTTTTTTTATTGCCATGTCAACACAAAAGAACACAAAGGGAAATTTGAAGTGTCTATCTGATATAACAAGTTCTTTATGGAAAATTACTTTGTTTCTTTTATTTGATGCCAAAATAATAGTAAATCAAGGCAATCAGAAGGCATTTCACTACCATTGCTTATACTTTGATAAACACAAATAGCTAATGCTTTTAAATGATAGTAGCCTTCTCCACACTGAGAACAAAATCACACTAGCTTCTGATTAATCAAAACATATCAGTTACTCTACTGTTAACTGATTTGAGATATAGACAGCATCTATCTATATTACTTCATAAATATGCATTTATGAAAATAAAATGGCAATTGCCTACCTTTCATAATAATTTGTGCTTATTATTAGAATGACTGCTGTATTTTTTCTTCTGAGATGAACGTTTCCATGTCATATACTTAGGCAGATGTAAATTTCTGCAGAGAAACATTTTAATATGGATTTTCTTTTTAAAATATTTAATTTTTTTAAGAGAAGAAGAGCAGGTAGAAAACAAAGTAGAGTTAGTGAAATGTGGTAGGCAGAAACAACAGATTAAGAATCCCAGAACATTTCACGTTATTTGTGACAGATGTAGGCACTAGCATCCTGGAAATCCCAACTCCCACACATAAACATCGTGGCCATATGATGTGCTCAAGGGGTACAAATATCACAGGCAAGATCAGGGCAGAGTTAAGCATTAGGAATGCCTTGTGGTGGCAAGAGACACTAACCCAAATACCACTCACTTCAAATGCAGAATAGCAATTTTGGCATTACTTGTACAACTTCCCTCATTTTTAGACAGTGAAAACAAACTAGTAGGTCCATATATCCATCAAGCCAGCAGTCCAGTCACTTACCAACTAAATTTTTCCTTTGTCGTAGCTCAGAACTCATTAAACAAAATCTGATTATCTTCAAGTGCCATTTTATTAAACACCCCAGAAAGAAACAAACCCCCAAAAGCAGTGTGAACTNACACCAAATATAGAGTATCTACAACAGGAGTAGGGCTTCCTGGGAATAGCCTGCATCTCAGTCCTACCAATACCAACAACATGGAAAGCAACTGAATATGTGAAATAAAAAATTTGAAAATGGGAGATATTAAGACTTCATTTTTAAATTAACACTTATTTCCCCCTACACACTACTTGAAATCTTTAGAGTGTGGTGTTTTCCCCTCTGATTCTTCAGAATGTTTCAACAGATTGCTCCTGGGTCCTCTGATGCATTAGTGAAATCCCACAAGGGCAGAGAATATATTAGTTCAGGTATGCTGGAGTTGAATTCAGTTTTTCAAAAGTAAAAAGGAGAAGCATCTATCATACAGCAAAGAAGAGGACATATAAAATGGTCTTTTCGTTTCCAGTGCTGACTAGCTAATTATGCATATCTGTAACTTAATGAGCAGTTCCTGACATGGAAAATTGCCAGTGCCTGCTTAGGCATCGTTTACATGGAGAAGTGGACTCAGTTCTTAGCTACAAATCTGTGTAGTTCAGAAACACCGTGATTTCAAAGGTATTGCAATACTCAGGCATGTTCCCTCACCCCTCTCTTGCTGCCCTGGGTTGCTGAGAGAATGGTCTGTAAAGCACCACTGCAGTCTATTAGACAGATGGCTGAGCGATCCTGGACAGAAAATGGGGCATTTGTAATGAAAAGCTGAAAGTTCTGTTTCCCACAATTCCTCTGCATGATTTACAATAATCATGGTAATTTAAAACTGACAACCACAGACCAGAATGCTTGACTACTGTTGTTTCAGTAGCACAATCAAATTACCCCTTTTGGCCTTTTACAATTAACTTGTTACATGCATATGTTATCACTTCCTAAACAGTAATAATATCAGATGAAAAATTCAGCAGGGAATAGCAACAGGAACAATATTGTGAATATAATTCCTAATCTGAGCCCCAGTGAGAAGTCCTTTATCATGATATGCATTTTATGCATAAATATAATTTTAGAAACTTTTATGGTAATCTGTTCTTTTCCATTTCAGTCCTAGAAAGGGAATGAAGGAAGGTCTTTAAAAATAAACATATAAAATTCCTGAACACTAAGATAATTGCATGTATGTTTAAGTAATCCCTCAGGCTCTCAAAGGTTTAATTAAGACTCTAAGCTACAAAGAAACCAACTGCCAAAGCTAACACCAGCCAGATACCTGCTCCTCTGCCATGTTAGGACTGTGAATTGTGGCAAGATCCCTTTGTAAGCATGCATGATGAATCAGCCAGAAGTGTAAAAGGTCGTTCTTTTCTTACGCTCACTTTTTGGATGAGATTTCTCATCAACATTAATAAGCTGATTCCACATGACTGACATGCAGCTGCGAAACACACAGAACATTACAATAAACATCGCTGCACTCCCGTCACTGTGGTATTACACTGAGCAAGAGGGATGAAGAATAAAGCCTTCTTTATGCATCACCTTGAGGAACAAATGATGAATCACACCAGGTAAGCAGCCTCACAGTACTTGCTCTGTAAAACAAATGTACAGAAAAAGAGCGGGGTCACTTGGCACTTTTATGAAGGAATCTGGATGTATAATAAGCCACAGATCTAAGAATTTCAGTGAAGGAAGTGGATGGTTCATACTAATCAGATCCTTTCCTATTAAAGCAAGGGGAACCTAAAATGGCATTGCAACATTGGCAGACATCAGCCCATGTTTATGCACTGTCCTGCCCAGTCGTGGGTGAAAAATGAGCTGAATGTTGTGTGTATATCCTCTATCACTGCTCAGATCCTGCCCTCACAATCAGGTTTGTTTTACTACGGCTCTGACCCTGGAGAGACAGCAACCCCTCAGAGGTATATTGACCGGCTGTTTACTCTGTGTTTGGAATTTCATCCAGCAATCCTGTGCCTTGCTCCTGTTAAGCCCAAGTTACATTTGCCTAAAGCATTAAGGGAACAGCCCAGAACACCAAACCTTCCGCAACTGTAGTTGCAGAAATGTCTTGTCGTAGAACAAAGGTTTTGCAAACAGTATCACTATTAGCTGCTCTTAAACACAGCAGCAACTTAAAAATTTGCCTTCAATTAAATAAATATGATGACTCAAGAAAAGTTACTGTACTGCTATGAGAAGATACCAACACCCAGGTGAGCAGTATCAGCCTTTTCAAAAACCTCCCTGGTGCTGGCAGCTGTGCGGGCATGAGGGTCTGCTGTACTATAAAAATCAAATAGGTACTTGAAACCACCAAATGAGCAAACAAGTGCTCATTTAAAGAGCATTACTATCTTTGGAAGCATCAAGAGATACTGATTTGGCCTTAACTACAGGAGAAATCTGAAACAGTTAGGTTTATACTAGAGAGCAAACGTGTTGTGACCAGACCCATACTCAGCTGAAATTATAATGGATAAATACAACATCATAGAATCCTAGCTGGCTTTGCCACAGCAGTTTTCAAATGAAGAATGAAGAACTCAAGTGAATTTCCCTTATTTTCTCTAAAGTTCAAACGCATAAATGCTTAAGAAGTTTACATAGATGTCAAGTTTAAATAAACCACATCAATATGGGAAAAGAATATTTGCACCTTTTAGAAAAAGTTGTAATGGTGAAGACAAGTCTTTGCCTTTTCTTAACAAAAGATGAACAGAGCCCTTACACTTTTTCTTGAGGGTCTTTTCCTGCTCTTTATCTGTCATGTACTTATTTTATTCTTACTGAGAACATGAGGGATTCACAATCACATTAAACAGTATTTAGCAAAAAAATAAGGGTCCATAATATTAAAAAGGAGAACATCTCACAATGGTATAGACATAGCTCGAGAGCCTGACAAGTAATAGACAAACATTCTTAGGCCTTTGGGGACAAAGATCTCACACCCACAGAATTATCAGTGTTTTCCAGAGTAACACTAGCAATTCTTGGGCTTGTTATTTCTAGCCCAAATCTTGAAGAATCTCATGTGTTTGTTCTTTGTGGAGAGCGTGTATTTCAGGTATTTCAAAGGCATATGAAAAACATGCCACAGAGGTACAAATTATTATTCTTTTGTTTACTATCACCCACAGTCATTTTCAGGTGTATTCTCTTACTCCAAAAAATCTTGGTATTTCAATACCATATCCATACAAATCAGTTTCTTTTATTTATATTCCTTTCCATTTAGGCCATCCTGCTTTGAAAACCAATTACTTGCCAGCTGCCAGATTTAGAAAGAAAACACAGAAAAATGCAAATTAATTGCTATTCAACAGCCAAGGAAAATTGCTCATAAACTATGGGTCACCAGTATGAATACACTCAAAACTTCCACAATCTATACTCACCTTCTGTGCAACTCAAACTTTCTTACTGAAAGGCAGAGATCTATCATTGTCTATAGAGACTGGGCTTGTGGCAAACCAAATACCTCCAACAAGAACTACATGACTTCTTTATTATTGCTCCACCCGCCAAATTATTTATAAGTGAAATTCAGTAGCTGCGCCACCTGCACCGGGGCAGAGTGTTTTGTCCTCTCTCTGGACTGCGCTGGGGAACAGGTGCTGGCAGCCCTGACAGCATGGGAAGATGGCACTTCATCAGACACCAGGGGAGGCATCAAGAGCCACTCAGCTTCCATAGAAGCAGCACACACACTGTGTATAAGAATTCTGCATAATATTCCAAGGGATTTTGAAAGATATGCTGGAAAAAAAGTTGATTGATCTCAGGTATTTTCCCACTGCAAACTCATGCTGAATACAACTCACACTTAATGCAGCCATCTTGTTTTAAGAAGCACCTAGTAAGTTCAATGTATACCACGGGTTTTGTTTTGGTTTTATTTTATTTTTGTACTTAGGTGCTATTTATGCATGTTCTAGCAGTAGTAGTAATTGATACATACACATAAAAGCACTTAGACCTGAAAGCTCACTTTCTGAAAACCTGGACCATTAAAGCCAAGCTTTTATGTTTTTAGTTTGGCTATTTTATTTTTACTATAAGATGGAACCCCACAATGCTCCTGAGCAAGCTGCTTTGTATTTATAAGCTTTTGCATCCCGTTAATTCCAGGCATGTGGTTCCCCCAAAATACATCATCCAAGGAGGCTCTCCTGCCGAAATGATAGAAGGATGAAAGCCAAGTGCTGGTGTTCAGCAAAAGCACTTGTTGAAAATACTTCTGGCATGGCAGGATGCACAACTGGACAGTACTGCCTGGCCCTGTTTCACACCAGCACAATCCAATGGTGCTGTCAGGAGCAGATCCCAGTGAAGTGATGGGGAACTGCCATGTGAAAGAGCCAAAAATAATTTTTAACTACCATGTGAAAGAGCTAAAAATAATTTTTAACATCCTGAAAAGAAATGCCAGGATCTCTACTAGTTTTGAATACTGTCAATCACACTAGTTGTCAAGCCACTTTCAGCAGAGGTGCAGTCTTATTAATAAACAGAAGCTATTAACAAAGACCAAAACTGTGGAGGTCCGTAAGAGGGATGACAGACATGATGGGAATTACAAACAGAATACGCAGAATGCAAAATTCTGAGAAAATATTAAAAAAAACCCAAACAAAAACAAACAAACAACAACAACAACAAAAAAACAAAACAAAACAAAAAAATAAAGAAAAACAAAAACAAAACCAAAAAAAAACACCACAACCCAGCCCTTTTAACAGACTACAATATCCCTAAGCTCAAAACTGTTTACTGTTGGATGTTCAAAAGAGCTACAAAATACTTGAAATTTTCTATTATATTTGAAGCATTTTTCTGTAAAGGAGGGGATTTTTAACTAAGTACATTTGTCACCAAATGTATTATATACCAATATGTTCGGTTGTAAGAACAGCAGGGAAAGAAATGCTTAGTAATGGTTATTATTTGTACAGAGTAATGGTAAAATAAAAGTGTGCTGTAAATTTGTTTTGCTGACTTTATGACTATATATGTCAGAACAAGAACAGGCCATTTTGGACCAGGATTGACAGATTATGCCAACTGGCTTGACAAACTCGTAACAAAAGATTCAAAGTATAACTGCCCAGCCAAAATACACGTGAGATGCACAAAGTGAATAAGGGCATAAACCAGTCTCCAACCACACACAAACCATTAAAGGGACACATCAAAATCAGAACCTAGTTCTCAGAAAAATGTTACTTAAATTTAAGTTGCCCCAACTAAAATATCCTGCTAGTTTTTGTAGCTATTTTTCTAATTTTCCATAGTGTATTTGTCTTCCTTGTTGGTGTAGTGCTGGATAAAACTGTGGCATAAATACTAAAATTTAGTCTAAAATGCAGTGAAAAGCAGAGAGCAAAAACCACCCAGCAATAAAGAGAGAATAATAATTATTTATTAATTAAACCTTTACTAAAAATCAGCAATTAATTATTTTTCATGCATTCTTTTATGAACTACCTTTTCTCAGGCCATTTGAAGCAAATCTTACCTCCCACTAGGCATTTCTACATCGGTTAGTGCAAGTCTTATAAAATGATAACTAAATCACTTTTGAGGTAAAAATACATAAAGGGAAAACAAATACAGAAATCCCTTCATAAGCTGATTACTTTGCAACCATTAAGTAATTCAGCACTAAAAATCTAACTCCTGAAATGTACACAAAGGGAGATAGGGAAGAGGAAAACATGATGTGGATGTCACCACTGGATGATTTATGTCAAGCATTATCCATTCTCTGATAATGGCAATCAAATCAAAACCTCTAAGGCAACACTAAAGGCGAGGAGGATGAAAGCACAACTCCCATCCCTTTTGCAGACAGCAGCAGAGCTGCCCATGGTCTGTACCATGGGACAAGGGTTCAAAACTTGATGTCTGTACAGTGTGTGCAAATATACAGCAGTAGTAACCCTGAGGACAGGGAGGAGAATGCCATCTCAGCCTTGTAACTAAACCCCACTTTCTGCACAGGTGAATAAGTATTAATTAGTTTATAAAAATCTGATGATACAGAGAGTAGGCAAGTTCTATGTCCTTAATTCAGGGTGGACTTCTATCAACTGGACAGAAAATTACATTTATTCAAGATCCACTCCTGACATCATAATCAAAACCACCAAATGCTTTACAAGTAAAAAGGCAGACAAGGGTTTTGAAACTTTAATATCACTCACTCGATCAAATAAGAAAAACAATTATCAGAAAACTGAGACCAAATTAATGTCTGGGGTTTTTTAGTGTTTTTTTTTTCCTTTGTTTGTTTGTTGTTTTTTTTTTTTTTTTTAAACTAAACTGATTGCAGCAATCAATAAATAAGTTTCAAAGAGCTCTTTCAGTAAAGACCAGGCCTAGCTAGCAGGTATTACATTAAGAGTCATTATCAATTAGGGCTCACTGGGAACAGACATTATTTACAAAGCAAGAGTTCTGGGAATCCACTCATGTGTTAAAAGAACCTCTGTACTGCTCCAGAGTGATGTTAGCAAAGCTAAGTGCTGCTTCATTAAGCGCAGTACACACACTTCTTAATGGAGAGCAACTTTAATAGTCAGAGGGAGTCCATCTTTACCATCTAGTACGGGATAAACACATTCATGTCAGGAATTTCAGAAACAAGGGAAAACATTGTCCATTTTTCTTCTTTTTTTTTTCCCCCCTTAGAAAAAGACATCATAAATAAAGGATCAGTGTAAACTAGACAAACATTCTTCAGAGCTACTAAACTCTTTCAGGCTCTAGCAGGTATAAATGCAGTGAAGGAAGGTTAAAAATGACAAAATATTTCACCATCTGAGAGCTATCTCCTCAATTCTGTTCAGGCAGACATTGATCACTCCAGTTCATGATGGAAATAGCCACACATGGGAAAGAAAAGAGGGCAAGTATTTCTGATGACTCATTTTGTTATTTCTCAATAAATCCTTCTCCTCCCTTCTCTAAATGCCTCTTACAGTAGATACAAACATCAGAAACACATTTATTAATTCGTACGTACTTTCGAAAAGGCTGCTCTTTTGATATTTTGGTTATTACAAAGCATGCAAGTTACAGAAACACAGAAATATCACTGTAGCTGTGTTCAACTTGAAGACACAAAGGAAATGTATTAAACAAAACAAACCTCTGTTCTGGCTAATCAAGATTTGAAGGATTTGGGTTTGGGTGCAACAATATGAGCCATAGGTGACAAGGAGATAAACAGCACCACTTCCTGTAAGAAGAGAAGGCTCTGAAATGCTGTTAGTATTTACACTAAGACAATGAAACACATATACAAATGAATATATCAGTTTCTTTTGAGAGGAGAACATCTTAAGTACTACAATTAAAAAGATTTTTAAAAATCCTTCACTGCAATCAATTAAACATAATTGTCTCTCCTTTTAATTAAAGGCCACTTTTCACCACCCTGAAGTGACAAATAAATTGCAAAGGGCAAAACTTTTTCCCAGCTCAGTGTTCATCTATCTCCCAATGATAAATGGCATTGAGTGTCATTGAAAAGGTTTAACTGTTGCTTAAAGAAAAAGCAGGAAGAACAGAAGGCAAGATGAGACTTCACTTTTAAAAGCAGCTTAATGCTGAAACCTGCCGAAATTCCTTTTATTTGGGAAGGTTTGGGTAACATCCTATTAATTGGGAGCACATTCTCCTGAAATAATTTAACTACATGAATTCCAGCAAGCAAACACAACTGCTGGTTATTTTAACATGAAAAGTAATTTTTTATGTTTTTAAACAAGGATGACTCAGTCCTATACAGTAGTTTTACTCCTGTCCCTTCCCTGCTCTTGAAACAGTTTGTCCAACTTTTCCATGATGAAATGTGCCTTGTTGCTCTCCCTCAACTCTGCCCAGACATGAAATGAGCCCTTTTCACAGAGATGCTTGTGTTCTCATCCTGCACCAGGGATTCCACACTGGCTTATGCTTAGAAATTGCACTGCAGGATCGGGACCTAAGTAGGGTCCATCTTGAGAAAGCGACTAATATACAACATATATATCTGTACATCAGTTTGCTCACTGGCTGAGAAAGCAGATGTAGAGGAAGATGCTGTTTCTACTCTCTTTGTTTTAAATAGCTGAGGCATTCATACACAAAAGACAGTGAATGGGATTGTATTAAGAAGTTACTTGACTTGCCAAGCTTACCACAGGCATTCAGCACTAAAGAGGCTGGCTTTAAGTTGTGCTTACACATGAGCTTTCTTATTTCTTCTGGAGCCTTAGCCTCTAGGATTTACATTTGCAAAATCCTGTAGGCAACACTGAAGGCTATAAGATTTCATTAAAAGCAAGAGAAAGGCATATTGCACCTCTTTAAAAATTAAATGCTTTTGACATTTTATAGCACCATGTGCAAGACCAAATCTCTAGCAAGGTGCTAAATGGACATGGAGGTAAATAGGGAGTAAAACAAACAGAATGAATCTTGTTACATGCATTCACCTCTTTTCAGCACCCAACCCCCTCCAAACATGACAGTATCAATAAATAAGCAGGACCAATGAGAAGAGAGGCTATACACCG
>VZTI01004717.1:277942-295735 GCA_013397865.1 Struthidea cinerea
CCCCCCCCCCCCCCCGAAGTGTTTAACAATACTGAATATCACAATATTCAAGAGGACAGTGCCCTTTTCAAAAAACAACCCCTTTATTACAGTCATTTGGCTTTAGCAGAAGCTCATATCCATAATCTCTCAAAAAGCCACCAGGCTTCCCTCAAGTAATTGAATACAAAGGGCAACATTGTACATAAAAACACTCTTCCCTCCTGCCTGGTTTGCAACTTTTTATTTAAATATAAATAGCATTAACTTTCTCCATGTGTTCTCTTCATTTAGCAGGTTAAAAGGTTTACAGGAATACACAGTACTCATTTAAGTAGCCCATAGTGAGAAGTAATTATATCTGAGCTGTCATAGTGGAAATGGAATGCCAAGTGATTAATGCTGTACAAGGAAAAACATTATTCCTTAATACAGAACAGCCCAATCTTCAAAGTCTCTGTAAACCAGAGTCTTATAACCCAGCACTTTTGTCCTTCTCACCCCCTAAATGCATGAAAATAACAATTAAAAGACAAAATAATCCAGCATCTGGATTAAGGTGAGCAAGCAGGCTGCTCAGTGGGAGCTCACCTTTCGATACATGTGCAGTCATGGTCACCTTCAAAGGAAAAAAGAAGCTGGGATGTCCAAGAGGAGACAGGCTGGGGAAAAGGCAATGTGTGCCCAAGGTGAGTGGATGAAGGTCAGTAGGTGACCCCTGGCAAGTCTTACCTGCTGCAGCCTCTCCCAGATACCACCCCTTCCCACTTGCCCAACAGTCAGAACTCCCAGCTGAACATCACACCCGTGTGCTACCTGCCCATCGCCATCTCTAGCTATGCACCCCAGCGGTTCATTGTCTCTGGTAATGTGAATATTCCGATCCATGGTGCTAAAAATTCAGCAACATGGAAAATGTCAACTATGCATCCCACCAAGAGCTTTCACAGCAAGAGAGAACAATCACCCTCAGCACAGTTTGGAAAATGTGCTCATATTAAGTCTTCCAGGAATAAGCCCTCTGACAGAATAAACAAGAAAATGTGTAAAGGGATCAGCTGGAATTTTAAAGGCAAAACTAGGCTGCGTGAGAGCAACAGCCCTGTGTACCCAAAAAATCAACAACCAGATTCCAAGTATTTTGGAATATGAACTCGGTATTTCTTTTGTTATCAAAGTTTACAAACCTGAGTTGATGCCAAAGAGAAAGGGAACATTCTCATTTTGCAACAGACCTCAGGGAGAGTGAAAGCTTTTATGAGGGCTCTCCCTGTAGCTGAAGACAAGCAGCCTGCCAGCTGAGGAGCTGTGTTTGCAAAGTTTTGTAAGTAGCTGTACTGTCAGACGCTTGACTTGACCACTGCAGTTACCACCTTAGCCCATGAAGAAAGCAGAGCCAGGACCTTTACACACCAAAAACCAAACAGGACTTTGAGTCGGAGACTTTGGCTCTGACAAAGGACAGCAGCAGGGCACCCATGTTACACTAATGTAGCATGGGACTTGTCCAAAATCCGGAGCAAATCCTGTCATGCCCAACCCTAACCTGGAAATAAAGATGAATGTTGTGTGTTTCACTAAAGCAATTTTCAGTCTGAAGCTTCTCACTTTTTTTTGGGCAGCATCTGAAGAAAAAAAAAAAGAGAAAAAGCAAACAGAAAAGACCAAAAAAAAAACCTGATCACATCTAGGGATATCTCAGGATTCAATACACTTTTCTCATTGCTGTATTACAAGATTAAACGTGTCATATTGTACCACTAACCAATGTTGTATAAAGAGTTACAGGCTAGGCAGCAGTTTTGCAAGGAGAAGAGGGAAAACAATCAAACCAGAGGAAATCAAAGGGAAAAAAAGTTGATGAGGAAATACCATTGTCTCAGAGGCACCTGGAATTCTGTAGCGCATTAATGGGAGCAGCACCTGTTGGAGGGCTTCTCTCTTCCAATGCTGCTGCCAAATGAAAGACTGTGCCAAAGAGGCCAACAAAGATAAAATGTTCAGAAAACGTATCAGCGGAGAAAGTTTTAGAGAGTGACACTTTGACTTGTAAGGGAGCAAGGAAAAGAGAGGTGAGCCCAAAGCCCTGCAGCCTGGAAACCACACTATTGGTGGTGGAGAAGTTCTTTTCCAGTGACTTCCCAGCTAGGTAATAAAGAAAAACAATATGACCCTGTAGCAGACCCTGTGGAGCTCACTCGGAGGTGCTGAGAGGCTCTGCTGACCCACCAACACGAGAGGCGACAGCTGTCTACACACACTGCACACTCTCCAAAGGACAGAGGTGCATCCACTCAGTGCTCACCATGGCACCAGCAGCAGCAGCATTACGTCTGCGATAATCCTTGCTCAAGAGTATTATCTTGCACAATCAATACCTTGCATCAGTAAGTTATTATTTAGTAATTTAAAAGTTTTTCAAGGCATTTTAATATCTTCATGAAATTGTAAAACCCTTTTCTAATTAAAAAAAAAAAAAAAAAATCTGATAGCAGTTAGCCTGGCAGCAAAAACCAGTTTAGTAACAGACCCTTTAGATGACATGAAAAAAATTCAGTTGGCTTCATTCTTGTTGATGTATAATTCTATAGTAAGACTGAAATTTATATTTCTAGTGAATTTGTACCATTTTATGTAATAGAAAATATATTTTTTATTTGTATGAAAGCACTTGAAATTATTTGAACTTATTTAAATTTATTTGAAATTATTTTTGTTTAGCTGTTTTTTAACTCATTAAAATAAGCCTTCAGACTGAAAATCTTTTATTTTAAACGTGTTTATCCAGTCCAGCATTTATGAGTTATAGAGTCATAGCTAGTTCTGAAAGATGAAACTATTACTCTAATTCAAGCCAGAAGTAGGAACCACTTAATTTCTTGAAAACATTTGTTTTTCCAGAAAAATTACTATTTATTTCGTCTAGTCAGAGGCAAGCTTATAGTGAAAAGCTTATACACGTCATTGCACAGAAGAGACTAATTATCTTCACTGTAAGTTAAAGATTCCAGGATTCCTGCACTGTCATATTTCATCAGGTTATATTCAAAATTCCTTTAAAACCTCAGATTTCAGAAAAATATTTTCCTACAGCTATTTTAGCAAGGCACAGAGAAGCAACTTGTATTGGGAATCATTAGATTAGGAATAAGGTCTAAAAAAACATACTAAAAGCACAAGTATTCACTATGTGGCACAGCTGCAGGTGACTGTGTTTTGTTCAGCACCATAAATCATCCCGCTATTCCTGAATGCTGCCTGCCAGTTCTCCAGGGCAGGTATCTTCATATTTGTTAAGCATAGCAATTGATGTCTGTGGCACTGTATAATTAACAAATCATTGTCACCTGAGGCAAGAGTCTTTACTCCTGATTATCACAGCAGACAGCATATTACCAGCAAAATTCAGCAGATACCACCGAAAAGCAGGCACTAAACTGAAGTGGCTGAGGTGGCCTTACACTTCTCATGGTCTGTTGAGTCTATACAGAAGGCAAACTAATAATTCAGGTATCTAGCGGAGATACTTAATACTGTATCATATGAGTTCTCTTCAGCAACTTTAACAAACTTTGGAGACCACCCACACAGACAAGCTACCATTAGGTCACATTTCCCATGTGCTGGCTGGTACACAGGGCTGACAAAAAGCAGCTTTGTGCCTGGCCAAAATCAACCTTGCTATGGGCTGCTGCCGAAAGGACTTGACTAGCCCTTCCTGGTGGCAAGGCAGGCCCCTGCCACAGGATCCCAATCTCCCCTGGTACCAGGCAGTTGTGGGACAAATTGCATCAGCCCAGTGAAAACTGAGCTCCCAGCCAGGGGTGCAGCTCAAGCAGCCTGCACTGCAGCCCCCATGGCAGAGAGATGAGACCCACCCCAATTAATCAATCTGGGCTTTAATTTGCGGCCATAGCCTTTGAATGTATTTCACATTTGTATCTATTCTATGCAGCCTGTGTATCAACACAATCCCCACAAAGCTGAGTGACTCTTAATTTCAGTGACTGAAGATTTACATTCAGACTGAGGAACAACAGCTATTTTAGGAGATAATAGTCTTCCCATACTCCAGTATATTGCTAGAGTACTCAAGTTGTCAAGTGACTATCAAGAAAGAACAAAATCTAAAGAAGCAAAAGAAATGCTGGCTGGGAAACTCTTCTCTTCACTGGTTCAGTTTCTATTTACCACCATCCTCAGGTGAGTTATTGTAGCTCACTTGGTAGCCTATCTGAAGGGTCAGAACTGCAAATCTGCTTCTCTGTACACATTTATGAATTTGTGCATATAAAATCTGATATACAAACACAATGTTTTCCTTTGGTAAAACAAGCTGCAGTATACAGAATACCTGCAGGGAAAAATCACTTATTTGCCTGCTTTGAAAATAACAACATGCTTGATGATTAATTTCCAGTTATGAAAAGCAATAGTCTTATTCCTTCAAGACAAAATACTTACTGATAATAAGAGACAAAACAAGTTGCTCTTTCAGAAAGGAAGAAGTTATTATGTCGACAGATTCTTTCTCCCAATAGTTTTCTACCTCACAGAACGACAGAACGGTTTGGGCTACAGGGAACCTTAAAGGTCGTCTAGTTCCAGCTGTGCTGCCATGGGCAGGGACACCTTTCACTAGACCATGTTTCTCAAAACCCTGTCCAAACCAGTCTCAAATATTTTCAGAGATGGGGCATCCACCACCTTTCTGGGCAAACGATTTCAGTGCCTCACCACCCTCACAGTAAAGAATTTCTCTCAAATATCTAATCTAAACCTAGTCTCTTTCATTTTAAAGACATTCTCCCTTGCCCTATCCCTGCCTGCTCTTGTAAAAAGTCCCTCTCTTTCTTTCTTGAAGAATTTTTTTTGTGGGGGTTTTTTTTTTGTTTTTTTTTTTTTTTTGCTAGCCTAGTTTAAAAAAATAATCAAATGCATTTTCCTGTCTACAAAACACCCAGGAACATGCCAGAAAGTAATTAGGAATGACAAGCATATAATGACATAGAAGCTGCAAGTATTCAGTTTTTAGTCTGGAAAATAAAACACTTAACGGATATGGAATGCTTTTGCTCCAGCTCTTTTATGCATAGCTGGCATGACTGATCTGAAAAATAAGAGAACATGTGCCAGTCTACTTTTCAGGCAGAGTTCAAACAACAGAGAAATTTAAACAGAGGAAAGAAAAATCAGACTAACCATGCCAGGTGACTGACTTAACTTTGCAGAGCAACAACGAGTGTATCTGAGGGCCTGCGGTAAGTCTTCGTAAAGAGACTGGTTTGCACTTGAAGCCTGCCAGATCCCTATTTTTGCTAAAGAGCAAGTTTTTAGCCATTCTGAGACTGGCGAAGAAGTGCTTGTTCCCTGCAGATAGATCATCATATGGCAGAGACCAGAGTTAAAAAATAAGATTATCTTAGGGGATAACTACTAGTGTTGTTTTAGTTTTTCTGGATTTATGAAAATAACTCTTAAATAAGTTTGACTGCCCAATGTGAATTTGCTGAAAGTATGCTGCATTTTGAGCAAATGCTTAGACATCTAGTACAGTATGGAAAACTTCAAAATAAGCAGATTTGCTAGTGAGCAACAGGGTGTACTGACACTTTGACTAGATACTTTCCCTTAAATCTCAACAGAAGCAGAGCTCCTCTGGCTCAGCTTGCTGATGAACAATGGAGGAAAGTTTTATGATGGAGAAATTTGGGTTTTTTTTATTGTGCAACTTGGCAGCAATAGGTTATCAAAGATGTATCTGCCCAAATAAAGCTGGCACTGTATTTCAACTACTTAGCAAAATAGCTGTGCAGCATATTATTGTCCTGTGCCTCATAGGACAGGCTTGCTGCCAACTGGGTCATACAATAATCAACAAACCAGACTCCAGAAAGGATGCTAGATTCCTCCCAGAAGCACCTACCATTGAAGCAGTTCAATATACTTAGTGAGTATAGCGCTGGATTGTCACTTTATTAACAAATTGCTCAAAGGGGTCTGATCAGTGTATAACTTCATACTCAGCCATGAAACTTTAACTCATGTAAGCTTTTCAGCTCATGCTACTGCCAAAAAGAACAGCTGGAAGAAGAGGAATAGTCTGTTTGTAGGTTCCCTGGACTCTTGGGTTGGATACATTATCCATGAAACACAAGCAACACCTGGTTTATTACTAATTCCATGACTGCATAAAAACTAAGAGCACAATACATTCAAAACAACACCAAAACACTCAACCAAGTATTTCCCTCTTCCAAGAGGGAAAAAAAATAAAAAAAAGTAAGAGGTTCTGCTATGGTTTGGAAACCAGCGCCATGAGAAGAGGCTTTGAAGGCTTACATCTGGCCGAGATCTTTCTGAACTCATTGCAGAGACTCCCATGCAGTCATGGACAGGATTATGGCTCCATTCCTAGCCACAAGCTGCATATCGCTTCCAGGAGCTACTGCTTGGGAAATACAGACCAAATTTTTCACTCCAATACCATGATCTGTGCTACAATCCCTTTTTTCACAGCTACACTGAAATCCCAAAGAGAAGATGCTGTATGCATTCCTACAGCTAACAGAATAAGGTGAGAAAAATTTCCCTCATAAATATAACTTCTACCTGCTTGTCTATCATTCAAACTGTAGAACAGTCCTCAGAGTATTAATAATGCCCTAAAACAACTGGACTGATAACTGGCTTTGAGCAATTTCAGAAAACTAATTCCCACGGCAGTGGTTGCTGTTCTCTTTCATTCAGCATGAGCATCTGGCAACAAGTGATTCCACTGAGAAATCTTGGCAAAACTTGGAGACATTGTTTCGAATTTCCTTCACAACCTCTCAATGCCCGACTGCGTTAACAGCTGAAGAGAAGCTACTCTTGTGGGTCTTCCTGACCGACTGCGTTAACAGCTGAAGAGAAGCTACTCTTGTGGGTCTTCCTGACCGACTGCGTTAACAGCTGAAGAGAAGCTACTCTTGTGGGTCTTCCTGACCCCACATAAAATATTTCTAATGGTCTGTGTGGCTCTTCTTTACCATTTCAACATTTGCTTAAATTTATAACAACTGAATGACCACAATCTACACAGTGATTTGCTGGTAACCCAAGGAAGAGCAGCCAGTACTTAACAACCATGAACATATCTTTCGAGCCAAACAGTGTCAAAAAGTACTAACACTACATAAAATACACCTAAAATGTGTAATACTATCTGCAGATAGTTCCCTAGGGTCTTATGTCATTTATCAGAAAGGAGTTACAAGGACAGTTTTGAAAGCATCATTCCTCAGCCACCTCATACACCATGAGTCTGCAAAGAAAAAGTCAAAAGAACACAAGCATTTGTTTTTGCTTTTTCAAATGACAAAACAATATAATGAATGGCATTAGTTCTTACCTGTAGTAATTGAAGTGCTCTGCCAAGACAAAGACATGAATGGTGAGAGCAGTAGGGATCAAAAGCCAATGCAAAAAGCTAGAGCTGCCGATAAGCAACTATTTATAATGTAGAACACATAGAAAGGTCAGTGCTGTTGAGGCAGAAGTACATACCCTCCACCCCTGATCTACACTGTTAGAATTATTTGATGTTTCAGTTCTCTCATGCATCTCAGAAAATTTACACAAGGTAAAGTATCAATACTAGCCTGTTAAATGTGCTTTTGGTATCCCTTTGTTGTTATTTTTCTAATGCCCAAATTCCTCCAGTATTGTTTGTGTGACTATAGCACCCATAAATGACTGCCAGTCACTTGTGTATGAACTGCACAAACGGAACAAAATGCAGATTGACATTCATCTTTCCCCAGAAAATGCCTCATTTCTATCCAGTAATTGCCTTAATGAATACAGCCGTTTGTTCAAGCTTCTTCTCTATTAGCAAGTTTCCACCTCCACTGGTGCCACATTTCTATTGGCTTCTGCAGCTCTGCCCCGCCACTTAGGGATGGGTACTCAACACATGGGCTAGATCATCACCTGCTTCTCTGGTGTTAGGGGCTACAGATTGCTGAGTTCATATACATTAGTCTCAGACTCAGAAAGACTTCAACTTCTGCACAGCAGAAGCAAAGGGAGAGGGGCAGGTGAGGAACAGGGGATGGCAGCTGTGTTCACAGGCTGCTGGATGCTCAGCTGAAGCCGCAGCTGTCATCTCTGGCTGAGCACATCCAGCACTTTCCCCAAGCTAGTTTCAGCCTGTGCTGTCTGAAAGGTTCCACAAGCCACAGCCTGTGAACAAGTGCACTTCTTCTGACCAGGTATTTTAATAACATTTCGTAAGAGTACCTATCTGTATTCTTAGGGTAGGGAGTGATCAGAGCATCTGGAAAATACCAGTCTAGTGGGATATGAAGCAACAATGAAAAGTCCCAAGGAGAGAGAGCTGTATGACCTGCAGGTCCTGAAGCCAGAGCTGAGACTGCTGCTCTGTAGTACTGCTCAATCTTAATGGGAATGAATGTACTTCTCACACTGATTTTCAAGATATTTGGTCAGAGCAGGTGTCCAAGATGTAGAAGGCGGGAAGGATAATTCTTCTTTTCCCCAGAAAGCCACAGTTCTGCTTCATATAAATGGGATCACACATATGAACAGTTCACATGAACAGTTGCAGCCTCTTGTAAGATCAGGCTCCTTGGCAGGAACATTTTTGAAGTTAAAAAAAATGTAACAGACAAAAATGTAACTAGTGGGAGACAGTTCTTCTATTTCAGCCCTATCAACAAATGGTGCCAGTCCTTTTTTACTGACAGCTTACATTTTGTTTTCACACTCTAGCATTAGTAAATAAAACACAAACTGCAGTATAAACAAACAGTATGTGTACCAGCTGCTCACATATAAAATGAGTAGGTGAATGGCAACAGTTGTTTGATGCAAAGATGCCATCTTTCTGTTTCCTGTATCTTTACAAGCTGTTGCACTGACAGGCTCCTAAAAAATTGTGCAACCAGTACGCCATTTGGAAAGTACAGCAATGCAAGGCACAGGCAAAATCAGTCCTACTCTACCCAAAACATTTCTACTCCTAGCATAGCTCTATTCATGAAACACTATAATCTTTACAGTAATAATAATTTAAAAAATTAAAAATCAGTATGAAAATATACTTCTTGGTGCAATTCAAACTACATTTGAATTTTTAAATCATTTTGAGGAAGTTGGGTTTTTTACTGTGTTTTAGTCCAGCCACCTCAAACATCCTTAAACAAATCATTACTCTTGGTCTTAAACATGTTCTTTTGATTACTAGCCACCTAATGTTCAGCTATATGTTCACATAAATGTCCACTTAAGACAGTGGAACCAGACACTTCAGAGTCTATAACTTCAGTCTTTCCAACAACCATTAGTTCCCCAGGTTTTCATGTTCTGATCTTCCTACTTGTACATATTCCCTTTTGTTCCAGAAATTATCCAGTATCTGTATGTAGTCCCTGGCTCTTGATCCTTCAACTTCTCCTTTTCTGCATGATTTAGTAAACTGAAACACTGAACACATTCTAACACTGTGAAAAACTTCTTCCCTCTTCTAATTGAAGATGTCCTGTGGTTAACTAGGCTCCCAGTTTCTTTGGGTTTGAAATAGCATTCAAACAATAGGCCAAAATTATTTTGAAAATCTGCAACTCCTTCCTCAGTAAAGAAAACAGGAGCATGTCTATAGAAGGTTCTGCATGAAGATGTCCATTACATAATTCAATGTCAACATGAACAAATAGTCAGGAGGAGTCTCTTTTCCTAAATCCTATGTTCTTTCCTTTTGATGGATGGACTTTTTATTCAAACTGGCTCCATAAAGCTCCCTTCGGCTCTTATGGAGAGAGCTCTTCACCTTCCCCCGCAGTAGTAGAATAGGAGAGGAAAAGGGACCTGCAATGATTTTCACAATCCACCTGATTACCTCAATAAAAGACTAATTTTTATATTTGAAAAAAAAGCAACAGAAGAGGCCGCAACAAACACATGGGTACAACAGCAAACAACATTACTTTTTCCATCATGGCATTAAGTTCACTCATCTATGTCACAAGGTGGAAAAAAGATAAAAGGGCCCAATGTATTGCATAATTCCCCTGTTTGTTGGATACAGGTCTTACACCATTACACACCATAAGCCTGAAAAATCATAGAACCTTAGAAATATTAAGGGTTGGAATGGACTGTAATGATCATCTAGTCCCAATCTCTCCGGTCATGTGCAGGGACACCTCCCACTAGACCAGGCTGCTCAAGGCTTAATCCAGCCTGGCCTTGAACACTTCCAGGACTGGGACACCCACAGCTCCTCTGGGCAACCTGTTCCACCATACACACAGTAAAGAATTTATTCCTTATATCTAACCTAAACTTCCCCTCTTTCAGTTTGTACCCATTACTCCTTGTGCTGTCAGCCCCGTTCCTGACAGAGTCCCTCTCCAGCTTCCCTGTAGTCCCTCTTCAGAGACTGGCAGGTTGCTATGAGGTCTCCACACAACCTTCTCATCTCCAGGCTGAACAGCCCCAACTTGCTCCCTCTTTAGGGGAGGTGCTCCAGTCCTCCTATCAGCTTTGTGGCCTCCTCTGGATTTGGTCCAACACTTCCCTCTTAAGCTGGGGACACCAGGGCTGGACACAGTGCTCCTGGTGGGGTCTCACAGGAGCAGAATAAAGGGGCGGAATCGCCTCCCTTGCCCTGCTGGCCACTCTCCTTTGGATGCAGCCCAGGATTCCCTTGGCTTTCTGTGCTGTGAGCACTCACTGCTGGCTCATGGTGAGCTTTTCATCAGCCAGCACGCCCAAGTCCTTCCCCACAGGGCTGCTTTCCATCACTTCTCTGCCCAGCCTGTGGGTGTGTCTGGGATTGCCCCAATGCAGGTGTAGGACCTTGCACTTGGCCTTGCTAAACTCCATGAGGTTTGTATGGTCCCACCTCTCAGGCCTGTCCAGGTCCCTGTGGATGCCATCCCTTCTGTCCAGAGTGTCTCGACTGCCCCACACAGCTCAGTGTCATCAGCAAATTTGCTGGGGGTGCCCTCAATCCCTCAGATTCATGTGACAGAGGTGTGGAACTGTATCAGCCCCAGGACTGACCCCTGAGGTCCAGGACTGACCCTACTTGTCACTGGTATCTATGTGGACAGTGACCTGTTGACCACGACTCTTTGTGTGTGGCCATCCAGCCAGTTTGTTATCCACAAGTGGTCAATCCATCAATCCATGTCGCTCTAATTTACAGATAAGGATGGCCTGTAGGACAATGTGAAACTGCGTAAGCCCACATAGATGACATCAGTTGCTCTGTCCCTGTCCACCAAAGCTGTGGCCCGACCCCCAAAAGTCACTAAATTTGTCAGGCAAGACTTACCCTTTGTATAAAGCCATGCTGGCTTTACAATGATGTATAAAGCAAATATTCTTGTTCCTCTTGCTTCAATCCAAGTTAGGCAGGACCCTCACACCATTTAAAGAGGTGAATGTCATGCTTCCTCAAGGTCAGCACCAGCACCTCTGTGGTCAGCTAAAGCCCTGAGAACCATCAAGGAGAATCCACTGTAGTTTTGTGTGTGCCTTGCTGTGGATGAAATTACATACTGCCCAAAAAAATCTGGACCTAGTACAACCAAAGAATTTAATTTTCTCAAAGCTACCCATTATTTCAAGGAAATTAGCTTTTCAAACAAAATACTTACCTAAGAACCAGCAGTAATGAGGCATAGGCTGCTTTACAATAGTGACTTCTTTTTCTGAAATGTTTCTCAACTGATATGGCCATCCTAATTAAAGCACCTCAGAGCTGGAAGATACCAGAGCTCATCACACAGTTCCACAAAAATAGCCTTTCTCACAGGGAAGTGGAGGGCCGTTTCTCCCCACCTCAGGCTGCAGTCCCTCGGTGCGGTACACGCTGTCCTGCAGCAGCGGGGCTGGCTGGTGTACAGCCAACCAGCAGTGACCGTATCATGTAACAAGCACCTCTCCCGTGCAGTGTTTGTTAGCACCACCCAGCACGAGCAGACCCAGAGGCTCACTGACGCTCTCCAAAGGTCAGAAATCACAGCTGAAAAGTGTAAAGCACTGTCTCACACACTCTTTCCGATCCTACCGCAAAAACATTGCAGCTGTAAGATAAGCTCATTCACACATGCTGGACCAGTAGGCTGGCACTATTTGGAACTAGCACCAGCCCGAAACCTTTCAGTTCCACGTGTTGCAGTTATATATATGTGCCTCAACCAAAACCTGCAAACAGATTCTAGAAAAAGAGCAGTATTTCCCACTGCACCCTGCAAATCATTCCTTCAGGTGGCTCAACTCACCTAGTATATGCCCTAAACCAGCCAGGACTCAACCTGCAAGACCAAAGCTCCAGCATAAGCACAGCTCACTGGGCTTGATCTATGTGTCCTATGAAACAGATGACCTGGTAATGTCCTGACCAAGCTGTATTCTACTCTGTTTACTTAACATCTGACTTAGTCCTTAGAGCTACTCTGAGTCTGACTGCAAACTGTCACAGTCATTACAAAAGCTATGGTTTTCTTAGAGGTTTCTTTTTAAGTAAAAGTTCCACAGTGCTTCCCTGACATACTGTAACAGGCTCAGCCATAAAACACAATCAAAACCCAAAGATACAGCAGCTTTTAATTGCTCTTCTCTCAATCCTCATATCAGATCTTCCTTACTATTGGCAGAACAGGTAAAGTTTGGTCCCAAAGTAATCGCACACAATCAGTCTTCTTCAACCCATGTAAAGCAAGGGACAAGAACCACCATCTAGAAGGAATCCTGCTTTGTTTTCACTCAGTTTTTATAGCATCACATAAAGCCACTAGCAATGCCACAAACCATCAAAACACCGAACAGTTCAAGCTCTTCTGGACAAAAACGGTAAACTAGGCCTTGCTCAGAGCAATTATAAAGCAGGCTCATAATATGGCTCTTGAACAAACATAGTTTAATAAGCATTCCATAACAAATTCAAACAATATTTGCAGTCATACAATGAAGGAGAGCCCAACAGGTAGCACTAACATAACACACATACGCAAAAGGCAGGCAAAAAAAAGGAAACACGGAATGTAGCAGAAATCAGACTGCTTGCTGAACATTTGAGAGCAGCTGGGAAACAGGCACATAAGGCAGAAACTGACTGCATGCTCATTTAACTGAGATAGCTGGAATACAATATGCTGGTTCTTCCAGTCTGTTTCTTCTGTCCTACAGACTATACTTCATGGTCAGACTATCCCCAAACTCCAGCAGGCACAAAGGGAGCTGTTTAGGTTGTAGAGATAGACTGTGTACGGATTAAAACCCAAAACCCTTGCATACTGGTCAGCCACAAAGATATCTGTTCACAGACCTAACACAGGTACAGTTTCTACCAACCATCAACGCATCCCAGAGATTTACTGAAATGTGGAGTTTTACTGATCCCGTTTTCTTTGAGGCAGTAAAAATTCAAACTCAATTTAAATGCTAGAATGCTGTAACATGATAGCTGCTATCAATAACCTAACTCTTTCCAACTTTTCCTCAGAGTTGTTGTCTGTTAACTACTGACAAACTTGTTTTGTACAAAATTACTGTTGTGCATCCGAAAGAATATTTTGTGTTTGGACTGACCACTTACAAATGACCACAAAGGATCTGTGACAGTATTTAAACAGATTTTGAAGTTCTAAATATTAATTTTTTCCATCTCTGTTAATGTCCTACTCAAATGCAACTGATAATTCATATTTATATTTTCATATATCACCTTTGTTCTAGGATTACAAGCAATAAGCTTATTAAGTGATCAGAGGCAGCAATGTGCTGCCTTAATGAGCACAAAGCTAGCAAAGCATCTTTGCTTTGCACATTCCAAGTTCAGTTTCACACATTATGAACCCATCCTCAAGTAGTCACCCTGTGCCTGACAGGGTGCTAGCAGATCTAGCACTGTAATACACTAAAACTCTGAGTCTCGCTAAATGGCTACAGAAAAGGAGAAACATAAATCATTCCACACCAACAGAATGAGTGCTGTGTTTATTCTCTTAATGCAGAGAGGTTAAAATTTTCTGCTACATTTACCAGAGCTTCATATCCTCTCACCAGCAATCGCTGTACAGAGCTCTTTGTCTCCACCAACTCCCCCCATGCAGCCCTGCACAACCTTCCCCCACAGGACGACGATCCCACAGAGTGGATCCCTTCCACAAAACCTAACCACTAGTTCGGACACACAGCAGGGCAAAAGACTATGTTGCAGACTGTGTCACTACAAACAGGAGTATCTTTGTAACTCTATAAAGATGAACATAATTTAGTAGGTACAGGTGTTGGCATTGCAGTCAGTCGATCACTTGGCAAGCCAAAAGACAAACATAAATGGCTTAAATCAGCATGGTAAGTATGACTAGCATGGCAGATGGAGCTTTAAAACTCAGAAATGCTTGATTACTCATATAGTCCTTCAGCTACTGAGTATATGGATATCAAAGCGGGGCAACGTTACATCTGAAATGTTACTCTGACCCAAGAGTCTGTGCACATGCATCCACCACCAATTGTGTTTTCCAGCACTTATTCCTTCAGTAAAAGTAATTTTAGTTGTCTTTTACATCCTCACAACATTGTACATCTGAAATGCCCAGCAAACAGCAAGGTACATTATATTGTTCAATAGAGACATTAAGTTCCACCCTGTTGCAAGCCACCCTGCTACTGTGAAGCTTTTCTGAAGTTTATACTACCTTATTAAGAATGAAGAAAAGAACTAATTCTAGTGATTAAGGTATTTTCAACAGAATACGTGCTTTCTAAAGCTCAATAAAATATGTGCTTATATGTATTTTCAACTCATAACCTGCAGTACACGTGATATGGACAACATTCATCTCTGTCAGAAAACAGCCTTTACAATTTTCTGGGAAAAATTGTTTCTCATACACTGAAAACCAGCTCTTTGGTAAGAGGATGTTTGTTCCATCTCTCATGAACTAAAATGATGTGTAAACAAACACCCACCTCTTATAAAGATTTAAACTGGGATTCATATACGGTAAAGGAAGATTTCCCTTGTGATAAACAATTTGAGCACAAAGTGTTCCTTCAAGTCCTGACATAAATCAGTTCCTGCCAAGCTAGTATCTCATTGCATCAGCCTTTTGCCTTCGCCACAGCGAAGTAGCAGCCCTACTATCTCTCTCCCTCCTTTCCTCATGCTGCCCTCTCCCCAGAATTACTACCTCGGCTCCGGTGGGCCAAGGAATTGTCTTTCCATCAGACAAATATTTGGTAAAAGGATAAGAAATATCTTTTATTTAAAAGAAACCTGGCACTCTTGCTAACCTATCATTGAAGGACTGCCATGTGGACTGAGCAGAATCATTATTACACGGCTGGCAGCCTTGCCCTTTTCTACCCCAGCAGCTTTATCCCCCCTTCCTGTTATTCCTATAATTTTTACTTATTTGTAATGCTTTTAAAATGTTTTGATGCGTACCTTAGGATTGCGAGTCTTCAACTGAGCCGAATGCAAGCAGGTGCTGTTGTGTCTGATAAAGCACTTATTTTTCAATAAGACAAAAAAAAAAAAAAACAACAAAGTATCTCTGCCTACATTGCTTTCTCAATGAAAAATATTCCAGCTTCTATTTTATCTATGGAAATCTGGTATTTCAAATAAAATACGTGAGGTTATATTTATTCAGTTCAATGCTCTTTTTAATAGCGCAAGATGAATACCAGCTTTGATAAAAAACAATTTCTGCAGCAAAAGTTTATTTTAACAGGAGCAAGGCCTAGCTCCAGTTTATTTAAGCACTTACAGACATGTACATACATTCAGGCAAAAGAGACCCTGTGAGTGAAAGCTATACTCTAACAGGACCACTGAATACTCATACTGCCTCAGTCTCCAGTTCATGACAAGGAAAGGTACCAACCTGTAAATAGAAGATTTGTCTTCAGAGTTTTTGATCATTCCTTACTGGAAAAGGGCACAAGAAGTCATATACAGTATTACATACTACTTCAGTTTGTAAAGATGTTTAGAACTGAGCTCCCTAAATTTCCCCAAGACAGCCAGTGTGGCACGGACACCCATGCACTCTCTGGGAGCAGTGCTGTGGGCTGCACAGTGCTACAGGAATTAATACCTCTACAGAGCCCTTGATTCTTTATACTTGAATGGTGCTACACTCTGCTGTGCAAATACATCAAGACCAGGAGAGGAAACAGCCCATGGTAATGAAAACAATGATTGACCATACCCAGAGAATTTCAAAATATTTGGTGGGTGTCTATGACTTCTCTATACATTTGTGTAAGTTTCAGCAGTTATATATTTGATAGAAGTACTACTACCACTTACTGACAATGTTAGAAATTACTCCTCAGAAGGATTGCAAGCTGTCTTGTTTGTCAATCCTTTATAACTATTAGACCATGCTAACGTTGTGAATTAACACAGCAAGTAGCAATTCTAGTAATGCGGGACTGAGATATGGTGGAGATGAAAGACACCACATTCCTACTCGAACAGTTCAAGCAGTCTGAGTAACTTACAGTAATACATTTATCACTCAGAGCCACAAGACATCTCAATTGCAATGTACTTTAATCTCTACTTAAAATAGCATCTTTTAAATAAACACCAGCATTTAAATAAATCTTACCAAATCTCCTTAAATTGATTCTATGCCCAACTACATTTTCATTGCTGATGTCAGCAACCAAGTCTATGCTATAGTTAAGAGTCTTTTGGATTTAAGCTAAAAAGATCTTGAGTTGATAAATAACTTCAATTTTTAATATCAGTAAATACTTGCTTAAAGCATTAATAAAATGGGATCCAACTCAAGCAGTGGGATACAGTTTTTTAATTGCTTCGTTCTTATTTCTAACTTAATCACTACCAGAAAGGTGACCAGGTGTGGGTCTTCTGTAGTTGCTACACAAAAAGTGAAGCTGTGACTGAACACCATAAAGTTAATAATACACTATATTCTAAACAAAATCTACTGTACTGAAAAGATGAGTAACTAATTCACATACTTCCACTTGCTCTCCAGCATTAATCTCGTTAGAGTTTGCAACAAGTTTCACGGAAGCCGTTACTATGATAAAGCACTAGTTACTGCTCCGCTATAAGCCCTCTGTTTGCACACTTCTGCCCAGAACGTCTGCAGTATGTATTTTTTAAAACATTCTCTATTTTTTTTAATCCTATGCAATACTTAGAACACGCCACACAACAAGAAACAAAATTATGGACAAATGGCATTTAAAAAAAAATAATAATAAAAAAGAGGGCGGAATTGCAGGGATTGTATAAACTGGAATAAACCATACAGAAGAAAAAACTCCGATTAGATCTATTACAGCGGGGAAGATTGTGACGCTGGCAGCTAAACGACCAGTCTTGCGGCCAGTCTTTTTAAACCCAAGTCCACACAGAAAAGAGGGTTTCTCTGAAGAAAACTGTTTCTCCAGATCTTCGAGGCCAGGCTTCTCTTCCCCGCCACCCCCTCCATCACCCACAGCATGCGACGTGACAAGAATTCTCGTCCCTCGCCCGCCGTCCCAGCCCCGGTCAGGGTTGACGCCGCGGTCCCGGCCCGGCTTCGGCGCCGAGCTGCCCACACCAGCGGGACACGCCGGGCGGCCCCGCTCCCGGAGCGGCTCCGACATCGGCCAGGACGGCGGGGCAAGCTCGCAGACCCCCGCCAAGCCCGGGCGAGAGCCGGGCGACGGGAGGCGAAGCCGGGCAGGAGCCGGACCCCGGCCCGTCGCCGCCGGGGGCGGGGAAACCGCTGCGCGGCCGCGGCAGGCGGGAGGCGGGCG
>VZTI01004717.1:296184-335241 GCA_013397865.1 Struthidea cinerea
GGGTGGGGCGGCTCGGCGCGTCCCGGGGATTGCTGCCGCGCGGCCCGAGCCCCGGCCGGTGCCGGCACTTCGGCTGCGCCGCGGGGCTCCGTCTAGGGGGGGACGGCGGCTACTGCAGCGCACAGCCCGGCCGGACGGGCGGGAGCACGGCCCCGGCGCCAGCTCCGCGCTGCGGGCGCAGTCCCACCGGCGATGGCTACCGGGCTCCTGCCCCGGGCTCCTGGCCCGGCCTGGAGCAGGGGCTCAGCAGGGCTGGCGATAGCGTTCGTGCTCAGGAAGGCGACGAACACGATTTTAGGTTGACGGGGGTGTCAGCGTGCCAGGGATGCGGCTGACAGCTGGAAGTGAAGTGGTCTTGCACTGATGAGAGGATGATGGCACCTTCCGCGACCAGGTGTGTGGCAGTGCACACACAGGGCTGAGTAGTGTGAGTGTAGACAGGAGCTACAGCAAAAGGGAGAGCAGCTGCTAGAGATTGTCTTAAAATAATACAAGATTTCTCTTTGAGAAACAGTCTAGGAAAGAAAACATTCAAAGGGAGCATAGTGTCATCAGTTTATTTAGGTATCATTTGCGTTGACAAAGTACCAAAGACAGACCCACGTGTGCAAAGGTGACTTCAGCAGTGACGCGTTGATCTTTTTGGCCCTTGCGCGGCCCCTGTCATATGTGTGTCCCCCACCTTCAAAATGGCTCAGCATCTGGCTTCCTTGTAAAACAAAGGTGGGACAAGAGCCCCACGCGCCAGTGTTGTAAGAGTTTCACAATCATTCAGTAAGTCACAAAGTCCCCTCTGAAATTAACTGGGAATAGAAGAGAATTGTATCTCGCCCAAGCTTTCTGCTGTGGTTTGGTGAACAGGAATAGCAGTGCCAGCATATGGAAGTTGTTTGACTGTAATGACTGGGAACAATGCAGCTCCTGGCACCTCTGGCTGCTCAGGTTGGTGCTGCCCTTCCCTTGCCATTGAACCAGGTGCTCCCAGACTGGGAGCTGCTTAGCTCAGGAAGCTGGGGTTCCTCAAAAACTGACCTGCGAGCAGCAAGTGATCTGCCCTCAACTGGGCTGTTGATCCAGGCTTGCTCTGCCCAGAATGAACAGGGTGGTTCCAGGGGGGTAAAGACGTGTACAAGGGGTAAGATGGACCGTAAGATGTGACCACATCAATTTCCAATTGACTTAAGGGAATGAAAATCTGACATGTTAGTATGTATACGACAAAAGTATCACTGAGGTTTTAAACTAAGGGCGCACAGATTCATCTTTCTTATTCCTACACCAGAACCATCTCTTGCCTTTTCCTCACCCAAAATCACAGATTTTTTTTGACAGCATCAAGCAATACCATAGTATTTGCATTAATACGTGTGCAAGGGACATTAAGTTCCAGTTCTTAACACTGGTCAGGGGATTCACACCCACTTTTCTTGGGAGATGCCTCTGCTGCCAAACTAGCAGTTGTTATCCAGGCCTTTCATTCTTACCTCTTGTACTGAAGCTATGGCAAAGCATGATTAATAACTCATTGTGTTGGAAATTGCGACCACAGATCTGATCCTGGCCCTGTAGTTTTGTGGTTGAAGCACTGCGTTAAAAGAGGAAGATTGCAGGTCCAGAGATGTTTATGGGGTTTGTTTAATACAACATTCCTATAACATAATAACGTCTGAGACCATGACAAACTAGTTTACATTAACCAAGTAGCAGTGAGAGCTGAACATGTAAAATACCACATAGATAAGCAAGAGAAAATTATTTACTGCTCCCTCATTATATGTACAAATAAACTTGGATAAAAATAAATCCCTAGATTTATTATATATACTAGGTTTATATCTGCCTCGACTTTCTCTACACTAGATAAGGTTTTTCATTTCTTCACATGATAGGTAGTTTAGTTTCCTGGGGACTAATGTCAAACACAGTACACTGCCAACAAGACCAGATTTAGGCAAAAGCAGCCAAAGTCATTTTCAGTCAGAAAGCTTGTGAGGTTATGGGTGAGGCTGGAAAGACAGGAGACAGGTAAGAGTGGAGTTTCCACATTGTCTACAGCTGGCCTTGGATCTGTGAAAGCATAAGGCTGTGTGTAACGTGTGTATAATAAGTATTTTGAATTTTCTTAATCACTCAAATACAAATAAATTGCATAATAAATCGTCAGTGGTCTTTTGGCCTCTCTCTTATTAAAAAAAAGGTCTGTTTTTTAATAATGATTATTCTCAGTTTCTTTAGAGGATTTCAGGGGATTTTATATTTATTCTGTACTGCTAGTAGTAGTTTAATCGCCCAGAGAAATTAGCTTTAAAGTATCCAAGACTGGTATCTTTTGAAGCATGAATCTTAAATTTAGCTCAGCAACAATATAGAAATTGGCTGCTTTTTTTATACATATGTTAGGAAACATCTACTTTTAAAACTATGTATCATTTCATCAATGCCCGTGTTCTTCACTTTTTCGTTTATGCTGCATTACCACTCTTCCAGATTCTGTCCAATCTCCTTAAAAAGACTGGAAAAGCAAGTCTGGCTTGAGGACACTCGTAAAGATACCTGAATTCTGACCATTTGTTCTGACATAATATCCAGGGATGCCTACACCTACCCTTTTCTCTGTACATGCAGTTGCTGCTTCATGCCTTTCCAAACAGTGTAGTGAAAGTCCAATCCTTCCTGGGCATGATGCTCTGGAACCAAGTGCGGAGGACAAAATCATGTCTGAGTCTGGCTTTGCTCTCTGTTTACATCAGTGTATAATGCAGTGTTTATCAACCAGATGTCAAATAGGATTCCAATGCTCAGTTCCTGGTAATTCATCTGACAGGGGTTCCTTCACTGTTAAGTGTCTAAAGCAAGTGCTGTTTGTAATTTCTGCCAGACTTGCTGTGGGGGCCTACTGTAAGCACTGGCTAAAGTCTGAGCTTTTGCAACATAAAGGTAGCTGTATTGGTAAAGTCTGTCAGCCAAACTCCCATGGCTTGATTTAGCAGGCGGTAGTTTCCTATAGTCAGCAAAAGCAGAGTTCATTTATATATTTCTCTATCAATATAATGAGGTACACATGCAAGGTCCATACTAGAAAAAAAGGGTTTTCTTTGCCTAGCAGAGTTTATATGGAAAGGAAATACAATGACATTTTGTTGTTGGGCTTTTTGCTAATACAATAGTGCAAAATGCACTCTTAATTGATACCGTTTTACCTGCAGAGCTTTTAAATGAGGCCTGAAAAAAGGTAGTTTAGTCTGAGTAGTTTAAAATTCCCTATGGTTTGAGGTTAAAATGAGCATGGATGTGTTTCTCTTGAGTGAAAAACTACTTATACTAATTACAAAAAGAGTTTTTATTTTTCAAAACTGCATGAAAAACTGCAGCAAACAAATTAAAACAAGATATTGTTCATATTGTGCATTCATAACTGCATTTTAAATCCATCATCTTATTGTCTTGGCTTCTTGTTTGACACAATCATAAACACAGAAAGTCCACACCTTGGAAAGGACCTCAGGAGCTCCCCAGTCCAACCTCCAACTCAATGCAGGGTCAGTGAAGAAGGCAAGACTTGCTGGGCTTTACCCAGATGGGTTTCAAAAACTTTCAAGTATGGAGGCTGCATAGCATCTGGGGACAACCTGCTCCACTGCTGCACTGTCCTATGGGGCAAGAGGTTTCCTTTCTTCTCCTCTCTGAACTTCCCAGTTCTCATTATGCCCATTGCCTCTCCTTTGTCCGCCACGCACTGCTGTGGAGAGCCCGGCTCTGTGTACTCAATGTCCCACTTGTAGCAAGGGGAAGGCTGCTCCGAGGGGCCACCAGAGCCTCCCCTTCTCATTGCTGAAACCGCCTTGTCCCTCAACATCCTTTTGAGGGGCTCATGCCCCAGTCCTGATCTGAGCATCCTGGTAGTGTTTCACTGGGTCACTCCAGTTTGGCAATATCTCTCTGTACCACTTCATGGGCTTCTTTCTCCCCAGGGCAGGATTTTGCACTTGTCCTGGCAGAATTTCTCACAGTTGCCATCAGCTCGCTCGTCCGGCCTGTCTAGGCCCTGCTGTGAGACAGCCCTGCCCTTGAGCATACTGACCCTCCAGTTTGGTGTTATCTGCAAACTTGTCAAGAGTACATGGTACCTCCTCCAGGTCATTGATGCAAATATTAAACAGGACAGGTATAAGTTACTGGGCCCCAAGCACAGGAACTACAAATCCATCGTTTTTAGTAATACAACACACCTTTTTCCAATTAATCTCCACTGATGTTATCTAGATAGTAATGAAAAATGGGGGATGTTAAAGGAAAATGTTGGTCTTTTGGAAATGAGATAATGATTCGGATTATGTGTTTCCCTCTTTATGTCATGCTTTTAGAAAACTTAAAGGGAAAAAAAGTCCACTGGTAGTGTGTGAAACTTAGGTGATAACCTTTACAGAGAGCAAATTGATCTTTTAGGCATTTACTGTGTTTTCCATCAAAATATTTGTTTATAGGATGATAGCAAGTTAAAATTCTGTGCAGGGGGAAGTCAATTCTTCTTCTTTCCTCCTTTCACCTTCTTAATATTCTTTATTCATGTAAGAAATAGCTGAAAGAAGAGAACCTCTCTTTTAATCTAATTTTCCATCATAAGTAGAATTGCAGAAAAAAAGTACCACGATACATGATTGCTTGCCATGAAAAGAAACCACACTAATAAAATGCATATTCCAACCATGATCAGACTTGTACCGAGAGCTGGGAATGCACAGAGCTTGCTGTATGTAAAAGTAAAAACAATATTTAATAGCAGCTCTGTTCTCAGCCTCTGAATATGTGGAAAAATTTAGTTTGTGGGTTGTCTGGGTTGTTTCCTTTAAAGCTACGGAGCAAAGCTCCCCAAAATACTTTATATGAAAGCAGAATAATTACCTAACCAATAAATATCTGTGGAAACAGAGAATTTTCTCTAAGGAACTAATCTCCAAGGAATCAATGTGAACACGCATGCAGGATAAGAAGGCACAGGCAAAGCAAGAAAGGAAAAAATGAAGAAACACTGCCACAGCCTGGGGTCTCTTCTCTCTCTTTCTGTTGTTTCTAAGACATCCATCATGTCATTATCTACAGCTAATATAAAAGAAAGACCTATCTGGCCATGTAATGAATACAATGACTTTCTGGTTCTCTGGGAAAGGTGCAAATTGTGGTATTTTGCTTGCTTTTTTTTTCTGAAGAAGGGAGATGGAGGAGTGTAGAAATGAAGGTTTGGCTTCAACTGATAAATTCACTGATCTTTTTTTTTAATGTAAGAAATATCAAAGCTGATGTCCTGGCCTATTGCCAGCATTACACAGGTTGTTCTGCATCGTAGATGTTACGTTATCCAGAAGAACTTCTCCAAATGAACAGTGAAAAATATCAATCAATTTTATAGTAAATATATGTGTATATATTTTTTTAATGTGTATATATGTGTGTGTATATGTATTATTTTATGAATGTGCTACTGTTGCCCTCTGGATCTTGACTGAACCCCATCCTTAGTCTGTCAAGGGTTTATCGAAGATTGTGACAAGGCATGTATTGCAAAGCTGGAATCCAGATCCTGAAACCACTTCCTGCACCTATGTGTCCACATTGTCCTCCATTTCATTCCACAAATAGAACAAGTTTAGGTGTCTGGTGAAGCTTCTGCCTACAATGCTATTGTCTAAAGTGTCCCAAAGGTTTAGACACTTTAAACAAGGCTTTCTTGGTTCCTTTCCTGTGTTTGAATCCCTAAATTCTAACACGTTATAGACCTAACCAGTTCACTTCTCCAAGTATTTTACATTTTATTGCTCAGAGCATGTATTCATTGTCTACCCAGGTTTCACGAGCATTTTTCTGCATTTTTTGCTACATATCCTGCTGTCCACCTCAAATTCTTTTGTCTCTCAGATTTAGGTGGCAAGTAGAACACAGAAGCCGGAACAGACACCATGCTTGATTATTTGTGTACTTAAATTCACTTCACGCTGAAACAGTAGTGCTACCATGCAAAAGACAACAGACAATAATTTGGTCAAGGTCACGGGGTATAAAGGATAATACTTAAATTTCTTGGTAGTCGAAGAATGTAAACAAAGCCAGAGAGTTACTTTGTTTGTTGTTTTCATAAGTCTGCTAGTTCCAGAAACAGCAGCATCCTTTAATTTATGATTCAGCTTAAGGTCTCTAGTTGACAGATCTTAAGTGTTTGTGACAACAAGGGATTTGAAATGGACAGACTGACAAAATACGTGCTGCTGCCATCTCTACATATCAGGTGTTCTTCTGTTCAGGACAACATTAAACATTTTCTGAAGAGCTTGGGTTTTTACAACAATTCGCCATTTTGAGAAAATTATAGTATCAGTAGAGGAAAATCCTTACTTGTATTATTTTGTCCTTCAAATACAGGGCAGTTTCTTTCAAAGCAGAGTATTTTTATGTACATGGAAGTTCCTAAGATGATGGTAGGTATCACTTTGACTCTTCAGAAAGACCGTGTTTGTTCACATGCTTCCCAGATCTACTCTGTATCAACCATCTAATCGGGTGTAAAAATCAGACCCACAGATCTGTAGTTCCCTGGTTTCCCTTATAGAGCCTTTTTTGCAGGTGCGATTACACTGATAATTCTCCTGACAGTAACCTTAATGGAGCCACAACCACCTTACTGTCAAAATACCGATCTCTGGGTCCTTTTGTTCTAACGTGAAAAGTTCTTCTCCTCCATGACGTCCTCCCATGGATTTTCCAATCCGTTCATAGAAAGTGTTTTGGCTTTCCGTCTACACAATCTGTGGTCCTCTAGCCCTCAATCATTGCCTGAGTAAAATTGCTGCATACAATTATTTCAAATTCTTCATCCTGCATGCTTGTACTTTGATGATTCTTAGTGCTCATAACTGTACTGATGGCAGCGGGGACTCAAGTCAGCTGACACAGAAATGGCCTCAAGAATCCTCCAGTGTGGTGAGTCTCCAGCCTTTCTGGTTAATGGAGTTGCATAACAATATTTTACCTTGGATGAAAGCCATGCGATGCATGCCTTATATCTTGGGAAGGCCAAAGAGCAGGAGTCCTGTGAACAACAGTGTTCTTACACAACTCCTGAGCTCCATCATGGGATGTGGGGCAAGCTAAATATAAAGCTGGGTTCCAGAAAAATAGGTGACTTCACTCTAAACAGGATCTGATGACTACTTCTTTTCATCTATGGAGACTCATATTGAGATGTAGCTCCTACACCTGAACAGCCTACCTGCTCATCATGTGCTTGACATGCTTGACATGTCATTATTTTGACATGCTAACCACATTTGAATTACTGAGAAGCCAAATACAGCCAAAAGCTATGAGTTAGCTACTCATGCTGTAGTTCATTCATGTATCCCAAAGCAGGATTTACTGTCCTTTCCTAATTCTTGGTATTTTCTTGACTAGCTTTCTAAATATCTCAGTGGCAAAAAACCCTTGCCTACTAAAGCCACCTGTGTCAGATATTCAAGTAAATTATTAGAATGCTTTCCATAACGCCTAATTCTTTTTTTTTTTGCTACAATTTAGATTCAAGAATTCTTCTATCCCCATTGAAATTGGTGATCAGGTTATTCTCCTCTGTGTTTGAAAATAATTGCCATGTACTTAATAGTTTTTCCTTTGTCTTAGGCCAAACGATCTCTATTTTTAAATCTTTCATCATAGATCACATTCTCTTTGCTTCTAATCATGCGCACTGTTTTGGGCTTTCTCCAGCTGCCCCGTGTCTTTTCCAAAGTAAAATGCCCCAAAGGGACCAAGTTCTCTACATGACATTCTAATAGTGCTCAGAAGAGAAAGGCTTGAAGGCTATATTGCTATTTATAAATCAGAGCATTAAATTTGATTATTTCCACCTAAGTGTGGTACATCATGTAAAATTTCATCCATTTTTCATTCCACCACTACAATTTCTCAAGCTAATTCTGAATTTGAATTATGTCTTCCAACACATTCATCTTTGCACTTCTTTTCAACTTTGTCTCATCTCCCAGCTTATTAAGACTGTTATCCAGATCGTTAAGAAAAGGTTGAATAAAGTCAGAACAAAGAAAGTCCTGTAATTTTGTGATATGACAGTATCAAAATAAAGAAAATGAGTTAAAAAGATATGCATAGTCAAATTAATTTTTATGCTATTAATTTTCATTTAAAGGGTTTACAAAGAGTTTAATTGATTCTAGATATTAGATTTGGATTTGGTTCTGGGTTTTTTTTCTGTGAGTTGAAGTTAGATAGATTAGTTTATTATTTCCAGCCTCCTCTTCCTCTGCTTCCTTCCCTCTCATTATATAAGGCCGATTTTATTTTTTGTCCTTTCCCAGACTTAAATCTTTTAGCCATTTTTGACAGACTCTAAAGTAATTGCTAATCTGAAGAATTCACCTCATTCGTAAAATGTCCCAGGCCAAAGTCTGTCTGGTGTGGCTAACTTGAGAACATTCCATAATGCTCTCCTGTCCTATTTCCTCCCCGTTTCACATGAAGTACTTAACATTTTTTCATGAATGTTACTTAATGCTAGTGAGGTGTCTGCAGCTTTTTTTGTCACATGCAAAAAAGGGTTTTAAGTATTCCAATCTTCTTGTGATCATCTGTTATGTCATTTCCTTGCCTCCAGTCTCACAAATAGGCAGGAAAAACAACCATAATTTTCTTTGCTCTTTGTTGTTTTTAATGAATGTTTCCTTTTGAAGTGTTTTCTTAGCGCTATGTTTGGTTTATGCCTTAGTTTTCTGATTGGATCATACACATGTGCTGTTATTTTATATGTTTTAGAATTTTATCTGATTTCCACTTTTCAGATGGAACTTTGTGAGTTTGAGATTAAGTTCCTGTCTTACCTAAACTAATCTCTCTCTCAATACTTTTCCCTTCTGATAAGAATAGCATATATTTTCTGCTACAACTTAATTTCTTTTTCCTTTTACTTTTTTATTGACTTGACTTGGTGAAAGTTGCCTACTTCAAGTAAATGATTTTTTCCTGTTTCTCTATTTTCTTCCTTAAGATTGTATACTCTATAATATCAGTCACTGTCTCCAAGTCACCTTTCATCATTCTTTTCTCAAGCAGCTACTTTTCACTGGTAAGAAACACACCCAGAAGAGCCTCTCTTCTCTCTGTTTTTTAACACAGAAACAGAAATGGTGACCAATGCTTGTCGGTATAGAGCTTGCTAATTGATCTATGTCCTGATGTTTCCCTTCCTTCCCATTCCTTGGATAGTTAAACTCTCTTGTGACTCTCTACTTCTGTGCATTGGGTGTTGAATGATTTGTTGTGTTATTCATGATAAAGGCTTCCACTACGTATTCTCTGTTCATGTAGTTTGGTTCAATGATGGCGGCAGCTGAGTCCTCCTCTTCTTTCACCACCATCCACAGGCTTTTACTGAGTCCAACTTTCTCCTTTGTCTGGAGTTCAGCACCAGTATTGGGCTATGTCCTTTAATGTTAATTAAAGTTAGTTACTGCCCAACTATGCTAGTTATCTTACTCATAACTCTATTTTACCAACAAGGTCTTTTTTGTGGTTGTGTTTTAGGTATCCTTACTCCTCTTGTTGCTTTTTTGTATCTCCTCATGATTTCAACTTGGCTTGTCATAGTCCTTCCCAATGCACACAATTTCTTAAATTAAATTTGTTCAAATTTGATTACTGTACCTGAAAAGTTCACATAAAAAGAGTCACACAGAAGGACACATACAGAGTGAACACATGGTATATAAAGTTAAATCTAAGCATGTAACTTTTCCCCTGTTCTTTTTTTTTTCAAAGATTTTTTACAAGATTTTTATGTTACCGACTGTCAGAAAGACCAAACCAACAAACAGGGAAAAGAGGTCTTTTATCAAAATTCTAAGTTATATTGTGCTTTTATTCTTCATTGTTTACTCGAGTCTAGTGCAGTTTAGGTAGCAGCCTTGAAGTAATTTGCAATTGCAATGTTTAAATGGCGTCAAATAATGGTAGTAATATTTATGCAATGTTGTTTGGTTATTTTATTTTTAATCACAACTGTAGTCCCGAAGTGGAGCACCAACAGATGTGTCCTTTCCAGTTGCCTTTGACTGTACTTGATAACATTCCATCGATCCCGACACTTGTAAACAGATGCTTGGATATCCAGCAAGCCCAAACCCTCGACACAGGCCACATCTAGGAATAGCTTATGCAGAAATAATCCCATAAAACAGTTGACACAGCCAAGAGGAGGTCCCTGTTATGCTGAGACTTGTGCTACTTGTTTAACAGGAACACTAATGACTTTGACCCCAGCAGTCGTGCTCTAGTAAGAAAGTGTCACAATACTGCTGTTTCCCATTTCCATAAATTCAATCTTTCACTTTTGTAATTTTGAATTAGTGGTTTTCACCTACAACTCCTAGTGCAGACAGTGGCCTGACACGATGAGGAGGCGAGCAGCCAGGGCTGTGGACCCAGCGTTGAAGGTCTGTTTGCCTCTGCCCTCACTCTCAGATCAGTCCATGCCTGGTCAAAGTCTCTCCATAAGAGGCTTCTCCTGTTGAATCCTAGAAATTTAATTTAAAATATGAATCAAATCATTAACTTTCCCAAGGACAGGGAGATGTGAGGGAAGTCTGTAATCTGGAGATGCATCTCATAAGAAAGTATAGCTTCAGTTACTCATGGAGCACAGACACTGTTTGTGTCACCCTACAGAAGTGGCAGCTCAGAACTGCCTGAAGGACTGGAATCTTCAAGCCCCCATCCATTTACCTGCAGTGGAGAAATAGCAGGGAAGGATGGACTGGGTCAGGCAGATTACAAGAGTAAGATTACTGTCTTTCATATGTACATATTTCAATGGTTTCAACAAAATATTGTCATGACTGTGTATCTACTCATATGTGGGGACTGCCTCATTTATTTTTTCCTCACACCTGATGATTTCAATGAAGTGTAGAGACAGCAAAACCAGAACAGTGTGGGAAGTTCTGAATAACTGCTGAGAAGGGAAACAGAGGCATCTCCAACACATAGTATCACATAAAGAGCCTACATACATCCTCACAGCTAGGAACCATGAGATACAGGTACACACCATTGACTCCAAACTGCTTACTCATGTAGGCAGAGAGGGAAGATTGATGTTCTTCAACACATCCACTGCAGTTTATATACAGATGTCCACAATTTCCAGCTCTTGTGTCATCTAAACATCTCAAACTCTCTCAGAGCCCATTTTAAGCAATGCATCATTGAGATAGGAACATCAAAACTCAGCTTATCTAGTGGTTGTCAGTAGTCATTGCACTTCCTGCTTAAATACATTCATGGACAGCAAAAATCCTTTTCTTCATGAGTCAAAATTGTCCTTTACCTGAAATTACTCACTTCCGTTCCAGTTCTTTCACTAGGTATATCGATAGTTACATTATTGCCTCTTTGCTTTGACTTTGATTTTAATGAGGAGCGGTAGTCACCTCTCAGGTAGGAGACTGATACAATCAATAGTCAATTCCAGTAGGAATGGAGATTCACCTGGTGCTTTGTATTTCATTTTCCTAATAATATTGCTGCTGACCTGCCCTAAAAGGAGAATTTCCAGTTCAATGCAATTTTTTTTTTCTACTCCTGTTTTGTTTGCTTTGTTTTGATTTGGACCAAAACCTGAATATTTCAAAATTTCCAGTGAACTGAACTTCTAAGAATGCAATACAAAAGCTACCCACTTGAAGATCGGTTGTCACCTTCGTTCTGCTACGCAAGGTCCTAAGCCTGTGACTTTGGTTGGAGAAGTGAAATACAGGTATTTTGCTTCCATAATTAGATCTGGCTGCTCTGGAGCCACAAAATCTGAAATCCGCATCGGTCCTGGCATGGTCCGCTGAACCTAGTGTGAGCAAAGTGCTTTGTTTCTGGGAATCTCCCAGCAATCCAGCCCTACCTTGGGTTCTGCTGAGGTTTCTCAGAGGCTACATGGTCCAGATCACGTGTTTTGGTGGGTGAAATGCACTGTTCTGTGAATCGTCTTTTTTGTTCATTAATACTGACTTTGTGCAAAGTCCCTTGTCTGACAGACCGTTCTGCCCGCGGTCCCTTCTTTAGAACAAGCCACAGTCACTACAGTGCTGCTGGAGCTGGTGACTGCTGTCAGAAGAGAGGCAACTGCTACAGGGGAAGATGAGAAGCCTTGCCACCGTGAGGAGTGGACAGGCAGTGCCAGGAGGAGTGCATGTACCTATGCACCATGATTCCCTAAGCATTGCTGACAAAGCTGGATCCACTCATCACTTGTATTCCTCTTGTACTGAAGCCCATCTTTTCTCTTTTAGTGAAAGTAATTTCAGTGTAAAAAAAAAAAAGAAACAGGACCAGGCAATGAGATTGCTCTCTGGGCCCCGTATCACCCCCATCACTTAACACACTCTTTGGCATAGTTTTGACCTGAGTCAGCAAGTCCTGAATCATGCCAGAGGGATAGCACTGGCTGGGAACTGTTTCCAGTAGAAAGTAGAGAGATGACTAAACCACTGGAGCTGGCTCCTTGCTCTTAGACAGTCCTCCAGCACTGTCCCAGCAGTGTCTGAATCCCTGGGTACACAGGTGTAACATAGTACACATCAGGGGTATGCAGCACATTTTTGCAGTTTCACACTATGAAAACACTGGTCTGGCAGACTGAAACCTGAGCCTTCACACATTTTTAGCTACAGAAATAATCATTATCCTATACAAGTGCTGGATGGGGGCCCAGAGGAAAACGTGGCCAAAAGCTATGTAGTGCGGGCATTGCCCATCAGTGACTGCTTCTGTTTCACTTAGTAGTACAGATGTAGACATGGTCATTTGACTACTTGAGCTGTCTCTAATTAATTTCCATAACTTAAAACCTAGTAGCATGAAAAAAAAAGGGTTTTTTTGTCATACTCTATCCAAATATCTACCAGTTTTCTGTCTATGTAACCCAACCAAAAACTCTCTTTGAGTCAATTCACTCAGCTTTTAAATGGTGCTTTGTGTAAACTTCTGGGAGTTTTCCTCCCAGCTAGTGATCTCCAGCCACAACCTTCCCTCCCTCCATCCAGACACAGCTGTTGGAGATCACAGTTCAGAAATACAGAGTTGGAATTAAAATTACTAGAGCAGCCATGCTCATTGTCTCAATTGCTCCTTTCAGTTGCTGCTTCATATGTCAAGCCTCACTTTCTGGAGTCTCTTCTATGTAAAAAAACTCCATTAATATTTATATATATTAATATTCTTTCCAAATCTTTGCCAGCCTTTTCAGATCCCACCCCCTTCCTTCCCTGCTTTCAGCTGCATAGCTCTGCTTCGGTTCAGGTTAACGTTTTCAGAGGCTGAGGCTCCTTACGATCATTGCTAGCACACTTTTGTAACAGAACTATAAATTTCAAAGATTTTCTGGAGGAAGACTATCTTATCTAGTAACTGATCCACTTATTTGCTTCTGCACCTATGATTGCAGTACCTTGGACTCACAGGCTTTTCTGTTATAGGAAGTCAATTAACTCTTTCCCTATTGCATGGTGCTGGAAACTATCTTCCCTTTGCCACTCTCAGGATTTATTTATTGTCTTGAAAGTTTGTTATATATATCTGAAAGAGCCATCTGAATAAGTATGCTAGAGGAAAGGAGACTGGGAAGATATTTGTCACAAACAAAAGTTTAGTGCTATTCTGAATTGACTTGTTCTTTTACATAATTGAAATAAAATCTGTAAATTCTTAATGCTAGGAGATGGTTACTGTTCTGAACTCTGCAGTTTAAAATTTTGGCTATTCTTTATCTGCCAGTTTCAAATAACCACACCACAGGGCCAGGCCATTCATGTACCCATGAGAGCTTTGCTATCCACAGCAGCTGCAGCAATAAATGCAGCACCTGAATCCAGGCAGAACAGCCACTACACAGAAGTATTACACTGAGGACTGAGACATTTATTTAACTAGATGAGTAATTAGATGCATCCTTGCATGCCAACATTTGAGCTCCCTTTCCACAGCCTACAGGGTCTGGTCTGAGAGCACCGACTCCAAGAATGTGGTTCGTGTCTGATAATCAAAGTGGGGCTGAGAGCTGTGGCAAGCTCTGAAATTGCAGGGCTGTGGGACTAGAGTGAAAACAAACAAAACTTGTGGTAGTCTCATTTGCATAGTATCTATCAAGTCTTCTTCAATTTGTTCATGAATTATTCAAACAAAAGAACTAAATTTACAAATATACACATTATTTTGTATAGCAGTATAATCCCCATCTGTCCCCATTGGGTGGTAATCATCACATTTTTTCCCAGCAAAATGAAGACCATGATTATTGTTACAAAAGAAAAATTTGAGTCCAATGAGAAAATTTGTCATTAAACTAGACAAAAAAGCAACATTGATGTTAAACTGTGCTTTCATTAATAGCAGAATGAGCTAACGAATGCTATTAGTTACAGTTTTGCTGCTTATTTTCTGTTGCCATTTTATTCCTAGACCTTGTGGTTTTGTTAAAATAGGAATGATAAGCATCTGTAGTGTCCAGGGTCACAGACTGGAATGGTCTCTTTCAAAGAATGTGAAACCAATAAAACTGCAAAACCAGGTCTAAAACAAAATCCAGTGCTGACAGAATAAGCCTGAACTGTACTCACTTGTTAATTTTTTACCTAATTACACTTGATTATGACAGATGAGAACAACTTGATTTTTAGTGGTAGAAGTAGAGTAGATGCACTGAATCTCATAGTCCTTTCTCCTGCTTTAATGGCCTGGAGATCTCCATGTCGCAAAATGGAGAAAAGGATCAATTTGCCTCTCAGTAGTCAGGATGATCACTTTTCCTTTGTATTTCCTAGACTCTTTGCAACATTGAGACATGTGCCACTTTATCCTGTAAGTGTTGTATCACTATAATACAAAGTACAAATTTGACATGATAGTTGTCTTCCTTACCATTTTTAATATTAAGCTCCCCTTTTTCTTCTCTATCTCAACCTTTTGTTCTTTCTCCCTCAGAAGGCTGCCAGCTTAGTCCATGGTTACTACCTCTTCTTGCCTTCTCTAGGGATATAATGCAAGTCCCTCAGGACATTAGACGTGGAAATCTCCTTTGCTGGTATGTCTCTCACTGGTTCTTAACTCCCTTTTAGAGTATTGAGCCATTTGTCTCCCCACTCCAAAATTGCATCTTGTATTTTGTTATAATTAAAAAAAAAATTCCTCCAGGTCCCCATAATGTAGCCTAACAACTTTTTTGGTAGTGTCTTGAGCTATTAAGAGTAATGTTTCCATTATGTGTGCGCTCGATATATTTATTAGTGTCCTGGCCATTTATAGGCCGCAGAACAGCTGACTTCCATCTATTACTGTAGGGGTTTAATTCCTTTTTTAAATCAAATCGTCATCCTTGAGATGGACGAGGCTCCCCTCTTCTGTTTCAAAGGCAGAATCCATGAAATTTTTATTGAATGTGAAATGCAGCTTGGAAGAGCAGAAATAAAATGATGCTGTGACCATCACAATACTCATTCTTCTCACTGTCCCATAAGCATAAAAAATTGGCCCTAAAGGTAGGACTCAAGCAAATCACGGACTCAAAACTAGTTAAACAAAGCAATTAGAGCAGATATGTACTGGTAAGTGTTGGAAGCTGCAAGACTTACTAAAGGTATGCTGTTACCTGGTAACCCTGCCTGCAGGGACAAGGGGGATGTTGATCCTGTGTATCCTCTGCTGATCTTCCGTGCTATTCCATAACATTCTGCTTATTCCACAATAAGTTAATGACCCTACTGTGTTGCAACTCCACCCCAGAGCTACTTAATTCATTGGGCTGGCAAGCGACTGTTTGCTGGGATGATAAATACCAGCAGACATCCCAGGTCACCAGAGTTTGTGGCATAACCCTGATTGTAGTGTGGGCAGAGTCTGGGAGCAGCATGAATGCATCCCCACCAGATTCTGTCTTGTGACCAAGGCACCTCAAGGGCATTTAAATAAATGCCTTGTCCCTCCAGCTAGTCACTTGTTGGTCCCTCTTTTTCCCTACTAAAACCGATTCCACGTGGCAGTCCTATAGCATCTCTGCCAGTAACTGTGGGAGAATGGCAAATACAGTGATTTTCCCTAGTAAGGGAAAAGGCCTCAGAAGGTGCACATGTGTGTTTTAGTTTTTCACCTTGACAAATAGCATCTTTGGACTTGACTCTACTAAGCTGGGTGATTCAGTTAACCCTTCCTCCTTTCCCAAGGGTTGGGTAGCCATGAGTCCTATCACACTCATGCCCCCCACCACCACTAAGAGAATTTTGCTCTGGACATCAGCATCTGAGATCAAGGAGAATAGAAGGTTTCACTGTAGTATGTTCTATGCAGAATGCCATTGCTCTGCCAGTGCAAGAGAGCTTTTCATCCTCCCTGACCAGACTGGTCAAGATTCAGGAAGAATGGGTAGTGGAAATGAACACGGTAATTCATAACAAAGATCGTATCCTCAGCCAGAAGGCCAAACCAAACAAATGACAGAATCCACCAAAAAACCAACACTAGCATAAAAGTGAGGCATAAATGGCTTTCCAATGGTAGTTTTGTTATAAAATCCCTCATCACTATCAATATTATAGAGAAAAGCCTTCTTTTCTGTGTGCAGAAAGGACATATGCCTTGAGGTACAAAGCACCTGGGATGTGAAGGAGGTCTTAATGGGTGACTTGCTTTGATTAAGTCAGCCTGTGAATTTTGAGCACTTAGTTCTTAGGCAGTCTTCAAAGACTACATTCCCTCCAGATTCCTCAGAGAGTCAGGCCTTTGCACGAAATGTACTTGTCTTTGCATTAAAGAGTTGTTGTTTGCACTACAGTAATTCTTGCTTTCTCAGCTTACTGAAACACCCATTAGTCCCTGTGATCAGTCGGTACCACTCATTTTCCATTTTTGTGTTCTGCTTGAATTCATTTGGCTTTCAGAGGTCTGCTCATCTCTGAGCACAAAAAGGCTCTCGGTTCTTCACTGTCTGAAGGAAGTAATTACTGTGCTCACAGCCTGTGGCTCCTCAGCTATCACTAATGCCTAAGGAAATTTCAGAAGCATGGGCCAAGACAAACTCTATTCCCTATCACACAGTTACCCTGACACAGTAAGTTTTCTGATATTTTTGTTGCAAAGTCTCTGTAACATGGTCTGTGTCCGGCACTGACACAGCTGTAGTGTCAAAGTGCAAATGCCTGACATTCTTCAGTGCACTTATCCTCATGAGGAATACATTTCTGACGCAGAGAAGTCCCTTCTCCCTGCTTGTAGATGGGAAGTGAGGTCTCCAGAGAGTGAGATTTAAAAAGTTTCATCCCCAGACACATTTGTCTATCCCTCCTGCCTGCAGAGAGACCCTTAATAGCTGCAGGAACTAGAACATCTAACCATGAGTTAGGTCCTGTCCTGAATTTCTTACTGAAAACTGCAGAGGATGTATTTTATGATTTGGGGAATTGGGCACGAGTATTTTGCAGCCCAAAATATTACTGAAGGTGTTGGTTCATTTCTCCTATTAATATTTCTACCTTCCTGTACTTGGTTTCAAGAGGCAGCTGATATATTCTGTACTCTGAAGAAAGATTTCATTTCCCTTGCATTTGTTGGTAAAAGACCAAGAAGGTACCTCTGATTCCAAAAAGAAGTTAAAAAGACAATAGGTCCATCGTTCGAGAAACGACCAAAAAGAGTAATTGTGATTCTGTTGGGTTATTTCCTGTCACGAATGGTTGGGCTCCAAGCAAAGATGATGCACTTGGCAGTGAGAGACAGCTACTCCCGCTGCACTGTCATTATAAGTCAATGACTAACTGGAAATGCATAAATAAATATACAGACAAGATTTGTAAAGACAAGCTGTCCCTAAAACGGCAGCTGAGGACTATAGGTTAAAGTCACAGGCAACCTCCAGCACACCTTGAAAACTGATCACTGAACATTTATAATGTTTGCATTCAAATTGTACCACACTGTAACCTGAAACTAGGCCATAAACCATTTTTGGCTACAGCAGTAATTTTCAAGATTAAGCCACATAGACACTTTTTCCCCTTTTGAGGTAGATTTTAACAGCAGAAGCTAGGCAGAAGTTTCTGGGATGCAGCATGAGGACTTGCACAGGAACACCAACCTCATGGTGCAGCAACACTGTTCAAATCTAGGAGTGCAGTAATTTCTAAGATAGCAATAGCATCCATTTCATGACTGTACCATAGTAATCTTTGGTAAGAGATGGAAAACCTGATCTATTGCTGATAATGAGATCAAGATTGGGCAAACTGGTTTTTTTTGGAGAGTTGTCAGAGTCAAGGCATTTTCTATTGTAAATTATGTTCATCAAAAACAGAGCAGCACAGTAACACTTCTCCTTTACAGGTGCTCATATTAAATATGGCTGATCAGGTGAACAGTAAAGTTCAGAGCACAAAATACATATCCTTAATTTAATAAACTCAGTAAATAAACCTGTAAGTTCTCAGCTGGAAGGATAGAAAGTTGTACAAGAAAGAAAGCACTTTGAATGGGGGCTGTTGCATAAGGGATGTTACTGGATGGCACGTACACAAGATGTCTTTATAATTGGTTGAAATAGTACAGAGACTGTTTATCTTATTTCAAGACATGACTCCCAACAGCCTTTGACAGAAATGAAAAATTACAAACAAACAAACAAACAAACCATCCCCAACTCCAAAACACACTCCAGAGGAGTTAAAATTTCATTCCAGATTAAGCTCAGATGTCATATATATGTCAGCTGCAAGGGAAAAAAAATAGGCTGAACCTGTGAATTGAAGCTTTTATAGTTTTGAATGCCTAGTCTTGCAAGTCAGTGAAATTAATTTTCAGAAATCAACTACTGGATTAATATAGTAATAATCTTAACGCTTTCTGATGAATGACCTTCAAATGCCATGTAAAAAGAGTATGCTAAGAAATCAGCTTGCAACCATTTGCTAGAGAGATTCTTTTTGAAACTGATTCTTAATCCAAATTTCAAGAGGTCTAGTTTTATGTGGGGTTTTTTTTCAGAGGAAGGGTGGTGGGAATATCAGCCTTGCTGTCTTGCTAGTGAAAGGAAAATTTAAAAAATCCCTCGTGTTTGTATTCCTTGGCAGTAAAAGGCATGGTAAGAGAAAACCCTTATTCCTCTGCTATTCTTTTAATTGATGCCATCCTAGCCTCAACCTCTCCATGCATTCCTGTTTCTTATTCAGAATATGCATGCTTCGGTTAGCCTACAAGTCATATTATCAATTGTCACTGTCCATTTCTTTTCTTGATGTTCTGATCCACCCACATTTCTTCCCCTTAGAACATAATAACATCTAGATTTCCCATTTTTCTTTGTCATGGTTCTCATAACCTCGAACTCTCGCACTTTCATGCAGCCTCATAATTCCCGGGAATCTCTCTATCAATCTCTTCAGGTTCTGGGTTCTTGGTACTCCTAGGTTAAATTTTACCGTAAGCCTTCTGCCTCACAGGGCAGACACAGCACTGCAAGAGCATAAGCTTCTCCTTCCTTAGTAATAATAGGCAGAGAGCCTTTTTTGTTAGTCTCGCATACAAGTCTAAAGCTGTCTGTTTCAGAAACTAAAAGTTAGGGCAAAAGAAGGCAATGAAAAATCATACAAGTGAGATTTGAAATGCCCTTACACATGTCCACATCCAGTGATTTATGTCCCCTTTTAGTGATGCTTCTGAGGATACTTCAGTGGAAGTCAGATGCTACAAGAGCATGTACAGACAAATCTATTAATTTTTACTGGATTATTATCCTGTAAGGCAAAAGCTCCCTTCCCTTAACTTGAGCTAAAGCAGGCTTTATCCTGGGGAATTTTCATAGCCTCTCTCAATACTGTTGAGGGGAGATGGATAAACTACACCCAGTAACAATGTTAATAGCAAGGACTTAATCTGAAATGCAGAGAAGAACAGTTTTTCTTCCGATGCTGTCCTTTGGTATCTTCATACACATTCTCTGAATCAAGTTAAACGTGCTCACTACATTTGCTATTCATTTTAATCAATTTCAATCCTGACCAACAATATTACAGCCCCTGTATTGTTTCTTTATTTCAGAACTCCATTTCCCCCATATATTACTGTTTCTGTTTGGTTGGATATTCAAATGTGGCATGTTTTCCTTTAACCGCATGCATAGTAGAGGATCAAAGTATGTAAATGGTGATTAAGTGAGCCAGGGAAACTTGTACAGGTGTGGTACAAACTTCACCATAAAAAGCCATGAAGGTGTACTACAAAAGGATTACTTAACCCTTTCGTTAGAAAGAAATCAGTCTTCCTGACAGATTAATTAATATTAATTTAGTAGGCATTATGCAGGTACTTCAAAACACCTTTGTGATTTTCATGTATATTTGACTAACTGGTTTCCAGCCTGAAAGATAATATCCAAATCCCACCAGTCATAAAACCTTTATACTGATTTCAGTGGGTTTGGATACAGACACAAACCCACACAGCCAGGAAAGTAGTTACAAATGCAGGGGAAAGTACTACAGTGATAAATACAGCTCAGACTGACTCTACATGCTGCAACTGCACAGATCTTATCTGAGAAGAAACTGTGCAAAATCTGTGCAGTAAGAGTTTCTAAAAGCATAAAGAAATAATTCAGCAAGCACGGAAGGTGTTGAATTCAACTTCAGGTCTTGTCATGGAAGATAAAGATGAATTGGAAGCTTGTGGCTGGCTAGGCAGTAGGAATCATAAACTGACTGTGCTCATTAATGCTTACAAAAAGCCAATACAAGCTCTATCAGTTCCTTCTGAAAGCTTAAGAAACTGTGCTTTGAGATTCCTTCTCAGAAACCTGAGATATAAGGCACAAAAGTGTAAGGAGTACCTGTACCAGTCAAAGTGATTTGAACAAACTTAACTTTAGCAAGAGGAAAAAGAAACACAATAAAACAATAAACCAGCCAGAGATAAAAAATTAATCTACAAAATATGTTATGTCAATATTACTAACCTTCTCACATGTCCATTGCAGCAGTCCAAATGTAGACTAACATCCTTATCCAAAATAAGAAGTATCTGAAATAGTCAGTCTCTGCAGTATGTGGAACTCCAGGGCATTTATTGCTGGGTAAAAGGCAGCTTTAGTAATTTGTGCTGCTGCTCTTCAACTCTACCACCACTCTTGCTGCCTTCCTACCCACATCTGTCATCATTGCCAGAGAACTCTCCCAGCTGCTGTTGGTCTTCAGCCTGTGAGCTCTTCTGAGCCTTCCAGGAGACCACTGCAGTGCTTTCCTCTTACAAGAAGTATAAATTTACCCTTCAAAAATGGACAGTATTGGCCATGATTTTTACTTGTCTCAAAATCTTTCACCCTTCCACTGCTGGCTGCAGCCACTGTCAGAGCAGCATTTGTCTATGGGAATATTTGTCAAAGATTTCATTTTTGGAAGTTTCCAGACATGACTTGCAGTCCTGCAGTCACTTCAACTTCATAATTTATTTTTTTTCCCTAATAAAACTATTCTAAATTATTCCACATCTTGCATGGAAATGATGTCTGGTTGAGCTGCTCACTTCCCCTCTTTCTCAATGGGTGCCAAGAGAGGACTCTTCTCTCAGACAGGTCCCTGCCCACATTGAGTACTTTGGTAGCTACAAAGTATTTCAACTTCTGTTTACTTCGACCTGAAGTAAGGGGAACAGTGAGCTGAAATTTCCTTTCAACACTGTTTGTTTTCTTCTGGTAAATTTCAGAATTCGGAGGAATTATTTCTGGAGTAATTTTCTGGGTAACAGAATATGAGGGAATAGTGTGATTTGAACCCCATTCTGCTAAACACATATACCATCTGCTTTCAACTACTTCGGTCATTTGATACCAAACACCTAAATTCAAGAGTCTAAATTCTCTATAGCAGCCTGTGGAGGAATCTAGGCACCTTTGAATGGTGATTCTTAACATGTAAACTAGACACATAAATTTGGAATACGTAACCTGCTATAATCTACGGATCAAAGAGAAAGGTCTGCAGGAGTGCTCTGCACGAAGGATGGGTAGCTCAGAGATAATGTAGTTCAAAGCACCACCAGTGTCTCCACCAGGAAACAAATACTCTTTATTAGCTCTTGTTCAACAACAAGTTTTGACCTCATCTGCCTTGCACAGAGCAACAGCAATGCACTTCTGTGCTATCCCTGGTGCTTTGGATGAACGTTTTGCCTCCAGCATAGCACAGCACAGTGCAAGTGCAAAACCTAGCATGTGCCCTGGTGCTGCTTTCAGGGCAGCACTTCCTCCTAGAAGCCAGAAAGTGCTGAGTACAATAAATAGGAGCATAGACTGAGTCTTCATAGGAAAAAAACAGGTGGTAGATCATGTTCTCTGCAGGGACCAGATCAGCCCTGTCCCTTGGGATCAGCATTGCTCTCCCAGCTTCTGGCTTATTGCTGGACTCAACACTGTGCTAAAGCCTAGCCAGGTCCAGGTGTTTCCATGGGTTTGCACTGAACCCAACAAGCTTCTGGGACTCAGAGAGTCCTCATCTGTGAGTCACTCATCTGTGAGTGGGGTGTATTTGTACTCCCTAACAGACCTGGTCTTCAAAATGAGATCAGGAGGCACCTGACCTGGATGGGCTTGCTGGAAAGCAAGTTGCATCTGCCAGGGTGTTTTTTTCTTGTGTTTTGCTGCAGGACAGGGGCGACACTGGTCCCAGAGGTAAACTGGTGTGAGAAATGGTGGAACAATGCTTGTGCCAAACTATAACAGTCTTTCCATAACTCACAGAAATAATCTGCTATCCAGATAAACGGTATTTGACTGTTGTAAGAAATACAGATTCTAGAAGATTTTGGGCTAACAAACAGGAAACAAACCATGAGGGTATTAATTAAAAAAAAAAAATTACTTATGTAAAAACAGAAGGAAAACCCGGGAAGAAAACCTTAAAATTCTACCATTATCAAAGGTGAAAAATTAAAAGGGTTATTTAATGAATCTTCAAAATATGAATGAAACAAAATTCTGACAGACCTGTTCCGTGAAGAAACATTTTCTTTCTAATCAAGCATTTATAATCTTTTATAAACGAGTGCATTTTTTATGGAAGTGGTACGTACCACAACCTAGATGCAATCATGATTCCTCCAATAAAAATGAAAATATTTTTACTCTTCACATTAGTTTAATGCAGAAAAAAACCTTAAATAAAGTATGTTTGTTGACCTCTGCTTGCATAGTAAGTAAATAGATATTAATCACAGCAGCTCTCTTAAGTTTTCTGAATGTCTTTTGGTGTTACGCATGAGAAGACTGACATGTTGACATTTATAGGGCACATATGTAAAGAATTCAACTTGACTGGCACACCCTGTCCCTTGGAAGGAATTGCACTACTATTTTCCCATGAAGCTTGTGTATATATGAAGGAAAGAACTGCATGCATTACTTCATGGGATGAGGTTAACAATAGGAATTTAAACAGATAGCTACAAACTTAGTAAAGTGAGGATTAGTACAGACCATGCACATTGATTCCAGACTGCAGATCTGTGGACTTTCATTTTGTACTAGGTAAACAATCACGCTGGACCACTAATGATATGCTGTCTGCTTTCTGGGTCCCCAGCCCAAGACAGCCACAGTCTGCATTTCATAGATGCTGACAAGTCAGTGCAGCTGAAGCCAGCAGATGCCATGAGTGACTGGTGGCCACAGGACAAGTTCCAGGCATCTCCAGCGAAGAACACAGGTAATGAAACACTTAGTTTAGAGGCTGCTTCTGTAAATTCTGGGACAAATACTTATGAGGTTTACAAAATACTGTATCTGGGAGCTGAGATGGCCAACTCATTTGTGTTTGTAGGCTTCTCTGATACTCTGGTAACAAGCATAAAGGGAATAGCTCATTTAATTGTGGACACAAGGTTCAGATTACATACAATAAGCAAGATAAAATCATGCAATGAGTGAGAGGAACCAAAACAAATATTGGGACATTTTGCCACCTACTCAGCACTTTGCATTTACAACACAGAAGTACCTTCTTTGGGGGACTAAGGAAAAGGTCCAAGCGGCTTCCTCTGAGCATTGAAGTGCCTTTTTCAGCTGAATAACAACAGTGCTTGTGTTTTGCCAAACCACATTCTGTATCACTATAATACACTGGATGACATAAAGGTTAAACAGACTTCATTTTGGCATTTCTGCTGTTTCTTGATTTTAAAATTCAGGGTAAGTAACCAACATTATAAAGAGACAAACAAGCTATACCCTATCATATAATTTCTTATCCAAAATGCTGCACAGCTAACACTATCTGCCTAATTAATGTACCTTTATCTAATACAGCCATTTCACTAATTGTTAATTATATTGCTATGTAATTAATAAACAGCATATAATATGTATAATATGCAATATTAATATATTGAACATTTTAATGTTATTTTAGTTTTTATAGAAATGCATTTATATCATTTATAGTTATAACTGAATATAAAATATTATTTAGTATGTTGCTCTTTCCTTAAAAACCACTTTCCAACTGGTATACACACTTGACAGCACTGGAGACATTTATGTTTGATTAACTTTACTCTTCTGCTTACACCAATGACTATTTGAGGACACTAAAGGGATCTTGATTTAAAGACAGGAAAAGCATCCAGAGAACTATTAGGGATAAAAAAGTACTTGTGACAAAAGCAAAAGCTTGTCCTTGTAGATTCAAAAATTGCACAGAATTGGATGCAATTAGCAAGAGAAAAGTAATAGTGTTACAGAGACTAAAGAGTGCACAGTCCAAGCCTATCGGACTATCTCTAGTCCATTCAGATGTAAAGCTGTTATACTAAAATCAGTTCATCTTGTCTACGTGACTGTACTGCTTCAGTGAGAGTATATTGCACTGAGCTGGGGGTCAAAGTAGGTTTTTATTCTGAACAAAACTAGATGAAGATCCTAAAATGGTGGGCAATTTACCACTGAAAGGTTATGTGGAAAATGTTCCCCATACACACATTCACAGCATATGCATGCCAATTTTCAGCTATTTGACCTAGAACAGCCTCAGCCTTGCCAGGACTCAGAGACCGCCTGTCCAGGCCCTTCCTTGTTCTCTAACCTCCTCTTTGAACACAATCTATATAACTCTCCATTACATCTCATGAAAGACATTCAACTGACAAGGCTTTCAAAAGAAAGTCTATTCAAATTAATAGTTCTTAACACATGTGTATATATATGTCAGTTTCATACTATGATCCAGTACTGCCCATTTATACCTAAACCTCAGATATTGCCCAAACTTTGCAATCCTTCTGATGAAGCTGAATTCTGGCTTTGTAATGTCCAGATGAGATTGCATATCAATATTCAGCAACCATGTGCCAATAACCACACAAAATATTCATCCCTGGTGAAACCAGAAGAGGGAATTTTAAGATAGCTAAATTTTTTTTAAAAGTATTTCAGTTTCAAAGAATATATTTAAAACTTTTTCCCAATTATCCAAGGTTCAGAAGAAAAGTTAGCCTATGTATGCCAAATATACTGCTGTTATAATTATTAAAGTAACATTATTGATCATGTTGTATGATAAAAAATATTCATTGGTCTTTTTTTTCCCCCTAGCATGCATAACAGAAAGAACTTGTATTTCTTTTCCAGAAATCATTTTGGGACAACTTTAGAGTCGGCAAGCTGGCATATAAGTGGCACCAAACTGCATCCTTCAGATGACTGGGATTTTTGACATATGAGCACATCTTTTCTTGCAAGAGTTTGCAAATGCTTGAGTGGTACTTGTATTAATGTAATAAAAGAAGTGCAAGACCAACCGAGGCATGAGTATTTCTTTGCTATCGCTCTCTATTCAATTGCAGCCATAACTATTGTCATAACAATTCTTAAGGTGGTGGAACAACTGCAGCATCCATTAAAAGAGGAACCCTCCTAAAGGGTTCTTGCAGTCAATAGAGATGATTGCCATAGTCTGTTATTTAAACTCACGTTTGTCAATCCTTTGACGTTACACCTGTTACATGGCAAAACACTCATATTCTGACAAATTACTCTTTTTACATGGTGTTTGAAAAAGGAATTTTCAGGCTGATAGCAGGACAAAAGATTTGGTGTACTGCTAATCAAGGGTATCACTAGGATTTTATGGATAGATTACAGTGCACCTCTTGGCACCTCCTTTTCTATCATTTTGAGAATATTGCAGAAAAGTCTTCTTGTCTAGGAGGTTAAATGACCAGAAGCCATAAAACAAGCCATAGAGAAACAAATGAGGGCTGCTACCACTCTCTTGTCTGCATAACCCACACTGTGCATAGTATGGCTTTGTGAGTAAACATTTGCTGTAAGAAATGCTACAGACATCAGCAAATTAATTTTTTTTTCACAAATAAGTATTTATAAGCCAAGATGATTTGCATACAACATTTAAAGACAGAATTTGTTGTTAGGTATGGTGTGGTGACTTGGTGACCCTCTTGGGGATGTGTTTCATTCTCTTGCCATGTGTGCCATGGTCAGTGCTGTGCAATGCATGTAAGGGCCTGACTCCTCACAGGAGCAGCAGGAGTGCTGAGCTGCCCGAAGAGTTACTGCTGCCAGTGAGAGTAAGCAAAAGGTATTGCTTTCCTCCAGGCTGGAAATTTCTCAGTAGAGATAATTTAAAAGTCAAACTGTGGTTAGCACTGTGATAGTACTCACTAGAAACAAATATAAGGCAGAATAAAGCCTAGGGCTTAGCTTCCTGCCTAAGGCATTCATGCCTACAGACTCCCCCAGTTCACAGACACTCTTTTGGCTGTCAATGAAGACATAAAGATGCCAGATTTGGGTGAAAGAGTTCAGCTGCCCAAGGAGGCAGAGGCTTCATGGAGAGTTGATCAGAACAATCCATCACTGCTATGAAACACTAACTTAGCTTATTTTTTTTTTCAAGTACCTAATGTATTGTCTGGACACGTTTTGAAACTGTCTTATACTCTCACAGAATGCAAAGAGCTTCAGATTGTATACTTGATATTTCCAAAAATTTTAAAAAATAATATTTGTGTTTCTGTAACATGTATGTTCATATCTGTATATGTTACAATAAGTCCAAATAAATTTTCAAAGTTATTTTAAGTGGCATGATTTTCTTTTACTGTGCATATTTGCTTGAAACATTCATGTTATTTTGTGCAATATATTGGATACAGAGAAGAGGCATTCTGGATCCTCTTTTTCTTTTTCTTTTTCTTTTTCTTTTTCTTTTTCTTTTTCTTTTTCTTTTTCTTTTTCTTTTTCTTTTTCTTTTTCTTTTTCTTTTTCTTTTTCTTTTTCTTTTTATTTTTCTTTTTCTTTTCCTTTTTCTTTTCTTGTTTTTTTTTCTTTTTCTTTTTCTTTTTCTTTTTCTTTTTCTTTTTCTTTTTCTTTTTCTTTTCCTTTTCCTTTTTCTTTTTCTTTTGTTGTTGTTTTTGGTTTTTGGTTTTGGTTTGGTTTGGTTTGGTTTGGTTTGGTTTGGTTTGGTTTGGTTTTTTTTGTGTAACCCCTCTCAGCTCTGCCGCCACGCTGGAGCCAGTTACTCCAATTATCTGAGATTACAAGAATAAATTTTGCATATTCATAGTCTTGGGAAGAAGGGGAGGTCATCAGGAGGATGAAAAATGTTGCTTGTTATGAGAAGAGGTAACGTACAATCTGATGACAGCGTCATGCACAAATACAAATGAACTAAGCCTTAGTTCTGAGTGAAAGCTCCAGTTGCAGCTGGAGACACTTTTGAATTAGACAAAATGAGCAAGAAAATCAATGTTTTGAAGATTAGGTATGGGTTAGTATTACATTATTTCCTGAATATTCAGGCAAAATTAAAATATTATTTCCTCTAAAATTAGGAAATGGTAACATATTTAAATTAGGTTGACTAATACATATTATTTCTATGCAAAAATAACCAAGGCACTGTAGGTGCCTTTGTCTAGCCTGAAAATGAACCTAAAAAATGAAACTTGCAATTAAACCCCTTTCATTTATTCATTCTTCATCTTCATAATATCCTGCCACAGTTGCATTCTTTTCCTGATCACTGCCAGCAGTAAGAAATGTCCTTGTCCAGAAATGACATGGACATCTATTTCTCTCTTCAATCTGTTCCATTCTTTTGTCTGATTCTCCTATTACTTTCTTCTGGGATTATTTCTTATCTTCTGATTCATTGCAAATAGAGTCACAGACTTTGAGATCCTTGGGGTCCACCTTACCACTGTTTTTTCTCAGTGCTTTGTTCTTAGCAATGCAATACATGGCTAGCTTATATTAGCAGAAGACAGAACTCCATAGACACCAGCATCTACATAGTGCAGAAAAACATCAACAGCAGGAATTTTTTCTGGCATTGCATATGGAGGGAGAGAAAGAAGAAAATGGCATAAGATACTGAAATGCCACAGATGAGATTTAGACAGAAAAATGGCTTAGTAATCAGTGACTATTTCTTCCTCATTAAAAGCTGAAATATAGTATTTCTTTACTATCTTCCTATTCCAAAATGGAAGCAAATGTTCAATTTTAGTTTAGAATCAAGAGTTTGTTCTTTGCTAAATTTGCTGCTACCTGTTTGTCTTGTTGCATTTCATTGCATACATTCGTTTTTAAATGATATCTCTATTTTAAAATTTAACAAGTAAAATAGAATTAAAGAGCTTAACAAAGCACTTAACGGAAGTCTAAGCACTATGGCCTTTCCATTTGACTGGTACTCCTTTTTCAGAAGTAATGACTTTGAAGAGCAAAAATAACAGAGGAAATTGAGTAAAAAAATAGTTAATATGGCAAATAGGAAATTCCTTATTTTTCCAGTAGTTGCTTATGTGACTTTGGATCAATCACTGACTCACTGTCCACCCCTTTCTTTGCTAATAACACAGGCTCTGTAGGGCAGGGACTGCTTTCTGCTCCATGGTTTTATGGCTGCAATGCTCTCTGCCACACTGGATGCAGGTGGTCACTAAGGATGGAGCTTACAGTTTGGGATGTCTGAGTTTTCTGAGACCAAGCACCACAGAGCAGTCAGAGTCAATGATTTGCTGCATACCAGCTTCTCTAACTTGCTAAGATAACTGAAGAAGCACAGACAAGGACATCCAATGCATTAGCTATTTTAGTGAGAGATAAAATAATGTCACTACTTAGTGACAAATACCATATCAGCTTGCTGAACACTACAGCGTACTTCTAATAGTCTTGCATTATGTAGGCTTGTAGTTAAGATAAACTGGGATTTACAATTTAATACTAATTACTTTGCTCTGGAAAAATTAACTTATTATTTCTGGTATGAGGCAATAACCAAATCGAACATAGGTGTTTAAGCTCTCATTCTAGCCACTAAATACTTGATTATTGCATCACAAAGTAACCTGAATATCATAATCTGATACAACTACCTTGTTGTTCAAGTAGTTAGTAAGCTCTGGGCAAATTCTCAATATCTGTTCCAAACCTCAGCTAAAGAAAACTATGTGGTAATGTAAGGATTCATAGCTGAGTCTCTCAGATTCTGGCATACTCAAAGCATATTCCATTTGCTAAGGTTTGTGACAAGATTTTCAGGCCGTGTGCCTAGAGCCTGGGGAAATGCAGACTAAGGGTTTTCAGGAATTCCTTTAGGAGATCTACAGATGCAGTGCTGGGTCTACAGAAGTGCACAGATTTGTTTTCACCAGTTTAGCTTCACTGCAGACAAGAGTATAAATAAGGTCAACATACACGACTGAAGTCAGAAATAACTGGAGTAGAGTTTATACAGTTTTCAAAGGATTTTGTGATTACAAAACCATTACAGTGATTCTGCATAATTTTTAATATACTTGTGTAATGTGTAAAATCTCCCAAAGAGTTCACATTTATTTTTATAGCAAATGTCTTACAAAAATATTTGATAGTATAATGAGAAAAAACATAAATAGAGCTAAAATTAGAGCTCTGATAGAATGCAGCTCTTCAGGAATGAGAAATCCCAAATATGTCAGACTTTTTGACTATTCTAAAAATTAACAATATTGTGGTAAAGTGACTTAAACTGCATGCTACCAAAACCAGTTTCAATTTCTGCAGAGAGCGTCAGTTGTTTATAACTATAGATAAATAATTATAATGTTTTAACAGTAAATTAATCAAATATAGATTTGAAATATTAATTAAAATGAGATTATTTCAATACACAATTTTGATTAGGAAAAGAAACATGGAAGAAATTTTGAAGTTGCTGCAAATGAAATATATAATTTCAACATGCCTAAACCAACCTTTTTTTTTAAATCTGAAATAACATATGTTTACAAGCTGATTCACATTTTTTAAAAAGAAGAAAAACCCCACAGCATGTTTTATAAAAAGGGCTAAGTACACAGGAGAGAAAACAAAATTATTGAGTTTGTGGATACAGATTTTGAAACATTTGGTGTTGATCCAAAATTTAGTGTTTGTGTTTTATTTTGTAAGGAATCAGAAAATCTTTTATAATTCTACCCGAGTAAAATCTCCCTTCTCCCACTCTACATCTCAAAAATTTCTCTCTTACATGGAAACGAACCCCAGTAGACTACATAAGTCAAAATCTAAGTGTCAAAGAAATCCTTTGTCAAGATGGGAAACTTTGGGTCTGAAAAGACTTAAAAGACACACTTGAAATATTAGATTGAACTGACATACCACAAGATCTTCATGAAGCCCAGGTACTCCTGCTTTCAGTGTGCAGGGAAACTACATCTTCTGTATACTTCAGATGAACTGTAAATACCCCATCAATGTTTAAAAATGTGTGGATATGCAGCAGAGGAATCAGGGGTTTTACACAGAGCGGTAGGCCTGACTGAGCCAAGAAAATCATAGTATTCCCAAACATACCTCATGTTTCAACACTGAGCGTTCCTGGAAGAATTGGATTTACCTTACGGCTAGTGTGCCACATCTGTGAAGCCCCACCATGGACCTTAGCATAGGCCATGAGATCTCAAATGGGTTACTGTATTAGCTCAAAATTAGTTAAGTCTTGGAACTAACACTGACAGGATCTCCAGAAACTGATTTAGAGAAAACAATTTTAAGATTATGTGATTAGCAGGTAAATTGTTGAATTTATTTCCTCAAATGCAACATCATCACACCATCTATTTAACCGCTGTTGCCTCTGTGTAAAGTGGAATGCTATTATGAGACAACAAAGAGATTATTTGGGCTGTTTACCCAGCAGACAAATGTTATTTCAAATGGTATACACCTCATTTAGTCTTCTTCTCAAAGTTATGCCACACATCACATTTATATTTTCAATTTTTGTTGATGATCTTACAATAAACTGTTATGCACAAACACAAAACTGAAATTATCTTCCCAAAAGAAAACTTTCAGTGAAAAAAGAGGAAAAAGAAACTGTAAAAATTAAATGTCAAATTTCTAGGCATATCACAAAATTGTCATTAAAAAATGGAATTTAAAGGCCTGTTTTTTCAGCTTCTTGTTTTGTTCTGGAAACAGCAAGTATATTTTAATATGCAGAAATCCTGTGTGTTTTGTAGATTTGTTAAAAATTCCTCCCCCAACCACATTTTCTTTTCTCACCATCCTAGTGCAGATGAGAAGGAAAAAGAGCATGTGAGAAGAGAGAGACAGATACAGGCGGTCACTACCTGAGTGCCAGCCTCAGCCCAATCAGCAGCTCAGACTGGACATGGTGGTTTAGCTGGATAAACTGCAGGAACAGAGCCCCTCCTGTCTCACTGTACAAGCCCTCGAGAGAAGGCGGAAAGTTTTCTGGCAGGTCCATTGCTTTAGAAATGCCGGGTTCAGATTTCCCATGCTTTCTCCTGCAGCTTCTAATGATGACCATCTGGATTAGCTGGTGGTTTGGTCACCTGAAGCCCCATAGAAATCCCCGTGCTCCTACCTGGACTGCGCAGCACCGTGCCAGGCTGGCAGCGTGTGTCCCGCGTGTCCGTTCTGCACCCCCTCTGGCCTGGTGGCTGAGAGCCGGCTCCGTTCAGAGCCTTCACAGCAGTGCTGGAGTGCTGCTGGACCTAAAATAAAAGTCTTCAAAGGGCAAAGTATGGGCTTGTGGTGTGTTTACATGAGTTCAAGGGTTCCTGACCAAAGCTGGTCTGCACCTGCCCAGCCAGAGCAGGGGTGAGAGAGATATGCCGTATCTGCATCCGCCTATGTCAACATGTCCCCTGCATGGCCTTGGAGCGTGGATTGCTTACACAGTGCGACACAAAGCAATTATTTCATCTAAGAGGTCCTTTCTTTGCTTGCTTCTATTTTGTTATGAGGACTTAGACAAGTAAGTTATTTCTCTCCCAGGACTTAATGAATCTCATCAGCTTTGCAATCTGTGCTTGAATACTCTCTGAATGACATCAGGATTTTATCTCTTGCAAGCAGAGAGTCTATGCACAGGGCTGGCCCAGAGGCCCATTCCAAAAAGCATTCTTTGGGAAGGGATCTCAGGAGGGAGAAACTTTGTTTTGGTTAGTGTTGCACTCCAGATAAAGACTTCAGTGGCCTGTTGAAATAGAAATGTCACCTTGCCAAGTTTAATGTTTCCACACCCCTGAATCCGAGATGCTAACAGTGAGGTAATGAAGTAAATGGCTTCTTTGAACTCACATGGATCAGGTCTTCCATTCCAGGGATACCTAGTGGCTTCATGGTTAATGTACATCCATTGCTCATGATGCTATCTTCACATATACGCTATCTTTGTCCCTTTCATCTGCTTTGTTGCTTTGAACTAAATGTGTCTTTTTTGGGAGCTAAACTTTTCTGATGGACCTAAATGATGGTTAACTGACAGGAACAGTAATTTTGAAGTGAATGGTATACATGCATATTAAGCACTTGTTCTGACAAGGGAAGGCTCATTCTTTGATCGAAGTCCAATCATTTCGTACCTATGCTCCTCTATCACAAAAAATTGATATTTTGAAAGCACTAATATTGTGTACCTCCCTAATGCTTGGATCAGAAAGGAAAAACAAAACTTGAATTTATGTTCTGCAAATGCAATGTACATTGGGCACAAAAATTTCCAGAAGGTGTTTTCTCGAGTTCTGACCATGTAGGGACCAGAGGTTCAGGTAACTCAAACCTCCATGAAACCACATCTGTGAGTGGCAAAGAATTTGATCCTGATCCAAGTTGCTGTCAGAACAGTGTTAATTCACACCCAGTATTTTGTCTTTTGGGTAATGAGTACAGAATCATAAGATAATAAAAATATTAAAACAGGATATCAAAGTATTAGAAGTAATCTCTAATATACCCTGCTCCTTGTCTTTTTCTGGTTCTATTATTATTTGATTAAAGTTTTTCCCCTCTAGTTGATGAAATTTTTAAAATTTACCTGGCTTCCAATATGGCTTGAACTTCAAGAGAGAAGGGTTTGGATATATCCTAGATGATATATCTTGAACATGGGGGAAAAAACCTTCATATTTTTCTTCCTTCAGGTGTTGCTTTACACATACACACATTCAACACTGTGGATCCATCCCAAGACTGTTACTTGAGAGATCTCAGGACCTGAAAGATAGTCTTCCTTATAGGACAGATAATCTTCCTTTATAACAAAGAGAAGTATTTGGAAGTGGGTTTTGGTTTTGGTTTAATGAATACTGTCACAGCTGAGCTTTATGCAGGTTTTTAAAAACAAAAAAAAACAACCCAGTGATTCATGTTTTCAAACTAGAGCAGCAAGGTTCTCGTAACATCTACATTTTTTCAGAGAAAAACCTGAAGCATAAACATTCATTGAAAATATTCTCCACTGATGCAATATTACTTCATTTTAGCATGGCCTCCACTGAACATTACTGGATTGTTGCTAAGAAACACTGATACATGACACCAAAATATATTACTGACATTGGATTTTTACTCCTTTTCATGTTATAGCTTGCTTGAAAACAGCTGCAATTATACCATGAATGGAAGGAAAGCTACCAGCCTCTATTCAGTGCCTTTTATACCTTAGTTACAGGCTGAAGTCCTTATCTTTTTACTATATGTCTGTAACAGTCCTACAGTATTTCAGTTAAAAGGTATAATACCGACATTATTGATGGTCTGCATCTGCATCTCCTACACAGTCATCTCAACAATAAAACAAATGTTCTCTTTGATTTTCGCCCAATATATGCTGAATTGCAGGAAGCTTGCTCTTAGGGTTTCTGTATTTTCCATGTTAATATGACAATCCATTTTGACCTGCAGGTAATAAAATAAGAAACATTCAAACTCATAGCTAATGTTTCCAGGGTACTTCACCTTTCGCTTGTTTTGATCTACGCAATTGACCAGCTGAAAGCTGAAAATGAATGGATGTTTTTCAATATGTATTTTAAACCCCTGTTCTTTTGTATAGCATATAGATGATTTTCTTCTTAAAGAGCCACTCATCCAATAGTTGATGTATAGCAAGTACACACAGCTTGTGCTGTGTGTATATCTTCATTTATACAAACATAGCATAGCTGTTTGATTATTTTTTTAATACAAAAACAGAGCCCAGAACACCTGTACCTGAAACTGGGATTTCAGTGCAGCCAGCATTGCAGAAATATACAAGTGGAGAGGGAAGTTATTCCTGTAGAGTTTAAACCTCAGACAGTAAAAATGGACAAATGCTAAGACAAGTGGTGCTAGAGTCATAAAGATTTTGCAAAAGGACTAATAATCTAAACCATGTTTGCATGTATAACCTTTAAGTAGCTGGTCCATCATTTCCACTCCAGGGCTGGTGGGGGTCCATCTATCCAAGATGTGGAAAAGCATCTTCAGTCATGGGCTTGGCAAACGGATGAAGAGGGCTTTAAACTATGCCAGGGGAGGGGAGCCTCAATCCATTCCACTCCTACCACTTTCCGTTTTGATATCAGGAACAACAAGAGAAGCCCAGAGCCTGGAGAAGGATCACAGGTCAGCAGGAGAGCAGCACAAAGGAATTCCAGCCACTCCCGACAGTAAGCTGGCTTCATCGAGGCCAGCTTCTATGGGAATGTACTCAGCATGGGGAGTAAACAAGAGTGAGAGACAGCTCACGTCTACAGGGCTACGATCTTATCAGCTTCATGGAGATGTGGTGGAATATCTCCTATGACTGGAGTGTTGGAATGGATGGATACAGACTCTTTAGGTAGGACAGGGAAGACAAGGAGGACATGTCACCCTCCATGTCAGTGGCCAACAGGAGGGCATTGGAACTCTGCCTGGGGATGGGTGAGGAGCTGACCTATGTCATACAGTAAATACTAAAATATATGGAGGGTCACATGACTCTATTAGGAAAAAAAATAAGTAATTTTGCAGGACAGAAAAACCACAGAAACATGTACACAAGTAAAGATCAAAAGAAATCAGTGCAGTACATGGAACTACATGTTAGTTGGCCAAAAATAAGGGAAAAATACAGAAGGATAGCTGGCATCTGAAGAAAGATGCAAGAAGTTCAGAGGACTAGCTCACATTTCAGGAAAGTCGTCAGAACTTTCTGTGGGCTACAAAGACTGAGACGATGATGCAGATCCACCCATTCATTTAATCTGTGGGAGGAAAAGGGACCACCTTTTTCCTTTTTCCTGTGAAAAGAAAGTGGATGATCAGGATAAAAACTACCAGCAGAATAATACAAGAAGGAGTCTTTCTATAAACATTCCTGAAGAAAGGTTGTGGAAGCTGTAACAGAAAAAAGGAAAACTCACTTTACAGTAACAAGCTGAACCTTCCTCAAAAGTACAGCTAAACAACAAAGATGAGAAAAAGAACAATAAAGGCTGAAAATCTACACTTCTTCAGCCTCATGAATACTAAAGAGAAGAGTTCCAGGATATCTTCTGAAGACTAGGGAAACACCCAGCAGAGCAGAGAATAAAATTGAAGGAATTTAACTCCTCCACCATGACTCCTGGGAAATTCTCTGTAAGTTTGACTGTAGAAGCAGGTAAACTCACTGTGTTTGCAACCATAAAGCAATAAACCCAGAATATGTGAATGAAAAAAGAGTGGGCTATTATAACAGCCAAATACCAGATTATCAGATCACATACCATGCTATGTGATATATCATTCACTTTTTAGACAATAAGATATTATATCACTCTATATTCAATCTGATGTTCCTTATCTCCTCTTTCTTGAATTCTTGTTTCCCTTCCTTCTTCTGCTTCCTACTGCAAAGATTTCTGCATACCACCATGGTTCCTACCTCCCATTTCTTTGTCTGAGTGCTGAAAGGCAGCACAAAATTTTTAGCCTTTGTCATAGGCTGAAATATTCCCTGTGTTCTCCTCAGCTGTGTATCTTGCTACTGAGAATATACATATCTTCTGGTTTGCAACATCATCACTGGGTCCATGGGTGCCTTCTGGCAAGGAATTGCTTGTACTGTGATTGCCGGATGCACAGTGGGGAGGAAAGAGCCTTCTGAAGTTTATTGTGCTCGTTTTGCTTAGAAAATTACAGAAGAAAGGTATTGAGACAATCTGGACTGACACATTCCATTTGCTTTTTATCCTGTTCTATCAGTGCTTCCCTGTCTTTGATTTTTCATTCCTAAAAATGTCTTCTAATGCATTATATGTATCGTTTTTCTTCTTCTCCAGACACCAGCACTACATTTTTCAAACAATCTTGGGTTTAAAATATTTATTAAGATTTTAAGACCCACTGGGACTAGGGGTTTCACTTGATATGCAAGTAAGTTCTAGTAGATTTGAAATATGCATATTAACATAGAGTAATAGAACTACAGAAGGATTTTAACATTCTCGCACCTAAGGAAGGTATTGCAGACTGGGAGCCTTTAAACAGATCAGCAATTGCTCCAGAGCTTGGACAGGAAAATTCTCATCTCATTCACAGCTAACCTGGGACGTCCTGATGTGGAGTACCTTTGTTGTTTCAGTCAACTTGCTTTTCATATGCACTAAACCGTATTTCTTGTGAAAGTTTCTTTCCATCTAAGAAAAACAGGACTTATGGTTTTGGTCCAAAAATACAACCTTGATAATTTGTATCATCAAGTACTTTTTAATTGCAGGTCCTCTTCCACACCTGCTTGTTAATCCTTGTATTTTCTGATAAAATAAAAAGAGGGTATGTCTGTAGTTTACCACTGAAAATTCTGCTTGTTATTTCTTATATAACTGTAGTGAAATGCTGCACTATAGCATTGCAAGGACACTACAATAATAAATTGAAGGGAGGCAGAATTAGCTCCATAACAATATTTCTCGTAAATAATATTTTTTGTTTTCCTCCTTGCCTGCAAAGAACGTTTACTGGTCATTTCACTCTCAGCAATGGGAATATCACAATTTGCTTTAATATTCACTATCACAGCAGATATTAGAAGCTCTGATTGTTTTTCTTAATAGTCTGAATTGTTTTCTAATTCTTGTTAAAACATATATATGGATTTAACTGTTAACCTTTCTTGGGATAAAATACATAAACCTTGTAAGTCAATGATAAAATTGTGACTAACTGAGACAAACTTTAGCATTGTTCTTCACAGCTTTGAAACATGTATAGGGCACTGTTACACTGCCAGTTTTTCCTACGTGATTACAAGTAGAGACAAAAAAGCCTCAGAACTGGTTACATTCTGCTGTGCATTCTGGATTTCTCTTGAAGGATCTCCACTTGCTTAGTATTTAAGAAACTGGAGTTGCCTACAGATAGGCTTCAACATTGCTTTGGGATTCTATGTTTTGAGACTACTGAATGTTTATATATGGAATTAGATTCTTACATTCAAGTGCTTCTTGAGTTCATAAGAAACAAAACGAAAAAACAAACATGAAAGCAAACACAAAAAAGAAACAAACACACATAAAAATGCCTCACCCCAAAGCCAGTATTTGTGTTCTATTAGCCTCAGATTTCTCAAACCTACACAAATGAGTAAACACCATAATATAAACATGAAGAAAACTCTTGAGACATCAGAAATCAGGAACCCTTGGCCTTAAGCATTAAGTATTTCTCAATCTCACACAAGTACAACCATAAAAAGAGGATGGAAAAAAGACAACTGGAAGTAAATTATATAAATCTTGTTTCAGAAAAAACACAGTGTAGATGGATACACTGGCAAGGCACTTGTTACTCTCAAACAGAGTGGAACTGATGGTAGGAGTCTACTGCAGTGATTTCAACAAGGTCTACATTAACTCAGAAAAATTTAATCTATAAAAACATTTTTATCTTGATTCTCTTAGTCCTGATACTAGACATATATCACTGGTGTAAATATCATCTTGTAGTTTGCAAGGACACTAAAGAAATAAATCCAAGGAATGGCAGGAACTATTCAATTTATTTCCTATTATTTAGGTTGTCTGTTTAAAGGCCACAGAAACCACTGTCCTTGCAGTTTCTGCACAACACAACTCAAGAAGCAGCTCATTCAGAAAACACTACTCCTCTGAGCCAATCTCCTGCCTGAACATTAAGCATCCTAAAGTTTCTTCAGAACATGCCTGGAAGTGCTTCATTTTCCATTCATTGTCTGCAAACTTTCACTTCAATTAGTCCTAACTATGATTCTTGAGAATGTTGGTGTTTTCCCAGGGTTCAATAATGTGTGTCTGTCAGACTAGGTTCCAAGTAAAAAGCAGCTAAAAAAACACTTGCTCGCCCTTTTCACTTGTCTCAAAGATTGGACCAACATTCGGAAGCAGGAGGTAGAGATTTAGTTTCTTGTCTTCCAGGATGGATCTAAACACACATATTCTACATCCTGAAAGAAAAACGCATGTTATAAGTGCTGGAATTGAAGTCCATTCTGTCCTTCCCAGTGCAATTTACTTTACGGGGAGTAGTTGAATATTCATGTGAAATGGTAATGCTTTCCATGACTTCATGCTCCAGTGACTACGGCTCTAGTTTCCTAGGAGAAGGGAGAGCTGGTGTTCTATTCTTGTACTAGTTAATATTTCATTATCTCTACTAAATGAAAAAAAAAA
>VZTI01004718.1:972-21535 GCA_013397865.1 Struthidea cinerea
GTTTCCCCCCCAGGGGCACCGTTTTTGCCCCGGTGTTTTTTTTTTTTTTTCTATTTTTTTTATTTCTTTCCCCTCCCTCCGTGCTCTCCTGCGTAAGCCACAGCAGCAGCTCGGCGTCTGCCCAGCCCGGCAGTGTTACGGCATGGCTCTTATGTAGGTGAAGCCGGGGAACACTGCAAGGATCGTGTGGAGCTATCAGTCTCCTGAGCCTGGAGCTTTGAGCCTATTTATAGGCGGGTTGGGCAGTGTTCAGTGTGAAGGACTCACGCCATGTCCGAATCCGTGGCAAAGTGAAGCGTCTTAAACGATGGTGTTTTGTTTTCGGTGATTGTTCCTGGAAATAAGGTTTTATGAAATGCTCTGGAGCACGGGTTGTTAATAGGTTATATGGAGAAAGGAGAGTCAGTTTGGAGTTCAGGAACGTGATGCCATTTTAATGCAACTTCTCGGGTGGCAGAGCAAACAGTAAGGGGATACTCGGTTCTAGATCAGCAGCTTTCAGCTTTGCAGGCAGTGGGCAACTCAGGCAGGGTCCATGGGAAGCCACAGAGGAAAGGACATCGTGTTTTCTGTAGGCTTATGCTCATTATACTGTTCTCTGCGCTGCTAAAGATTTTGTGGCCGACAAACTGAAAAAAAAAAATGGAAGTCCAGTATTCTAGATCACTGAGATGTTTTGGTTAAGAATAAGTGGAGGAGGGGTGGGAAAAAACCCCTCAATTGTGTTTTGTTGTGTATATTTCTATTGTACAGCTTAAAAATTTAAAATTCAGTGTATTTTTAAGAGTTACATAACCTTTAGTAATGTGGTGTGTCTCAAGTAGCCTTCAAGAGTTAAATAACAGCAGATCAACGAGACTGGGTCGAGAAGAAGAAGAGAGGGTTTTAAAATGGTGAGGACTGTACACAGATATTTAAAACTGCCTTGGTGTTGCACTAGAAACAAGTCTGCTTAGGAGGAGGAGGATTTTAATACCCTATAAATACAGAACATGAGAAGGAGGATGGAGAGATGAGGTTTGCAGTTTTATATTGGTCTAGTCCGGTAAATGGATCAGGAATAGTTTGTGGTATTTCACATTCTTCAGCTTCTCTTCCATCTTGACTTTTTCAGTATTTTGCAGTCTGAAATGATAAGAATATCCAGATATTGACCTCTGTGAGTGAGGAAGGAAATCTGGCATTAAAATAACAAGAAATTACAGAAAGGAGTGAGTGGCACTGTAGTGGTGAGAGAACTGGGGCGGTGACACATGTCCTGGGAGAGAGCTGGTGCTTTGTGTTGGTTACAGGAGTAATTTGACACGGTGTTACCTACAGAAAGATGTTTATTCAGCCGGGGTGGTGCACTTGGTTCGTGCAGGCATATCCGTGTTATCTTTGTATTTTGGGGGGAAAAAAGAACCCTGCCTTAATAGAGGAAATTGCTGGGGAGCAGTTGACGTGCCGGAGATGTGAGGATACCCGGAGGTGCGCAGTGGCACAGCGCTCCAGCGCCTCGGAATTCGGAGCGTACGTGGAAGTGCTGGCGTGGAATTGATGCACCAGGAAATTGCTTTCTCTGTTTTTGTTGGTGAGATGCAGTTAACGTAAAACGAGCCCTTTGGATCCCGTATTCCATTTCTCTTTAATATAACTAAGATCATTTATCTTCTCAGGCGGCGAGAAGGAAAAAAAAAAAAATACTTTGTTTTGTAACTTGGTTCACCTTCTCTTCATTTGCTGTCAGCTCATGACAAGGCACAATGTGTGCTGCACACTGTGTTCCACTGAGCTGTTTTGGTGGCGAATACAACGTATATGAAAAAAGGGCAATGAAAAATAGGTATTGTGCCAGTTCTCTCCACTTTTTATATAAACAATCCCCATTTTTCTCTGAAGTACTCAAAAAGTGTCGTATTAGAGTCTTATGCCTTGCCAGATTTCGGTGGCAAAAAGGTCACTGTTTTAGTCTTCGTAAGTATTCAAAAAGCAGCTGAAAAGGTAATACTTAAATTAGTGTTTGTATTGGTTTTGCAGTAGGAAGTAGTAAGACCATTTTTCAGTTTTAGTAAGAAGGGAAATTGTGAACTTACTTTAGAAACGTGTTTGATTATGCTGTATTAGTCTGTTATATTGTTAAAATTAAGAGGATTTCTTTAATCCAGGCTAGATTTAAATTGCTATGATCACATGTTTACTATATTTCTTTTGTATTTATAAATGAAAACAGTCATGGTTTTTTGACCTCGTGTATAGCATGACTGGCTGTAGTTCATGCCATATTTGCATGAACTTACGGTGTTTTTCCGTAAACATCTTGCTCCTGAAGTTATTGGTAGCATCAGAATATGAGCTCAAAAATACTGTCACATAAAGGCTTAGAGCACTTGCAAACAGGAATGCTGAAATACAGAGTTTAAAAAAAAAAACCCTCTCCCCAGCAGTTCTTTCAAGTCAGTTTGATGATAATCTTGGATCCCGACTCGTGGTTTTCTAAATGGCTGGATATGGAATTAATGGGGCTGCAACTCTTTGTCATGAATTTCAGCATAAACAGTATTTTTCTCTCGGCTTTGAATTTCATGCAAATGCAGTGAAAAATCCCATCCTTTCCCAGTCCCTCAGGATGCTGCACCTCAGCCAGCAGATGTAGCGTTGTTGTCTAACAGCGAGGCTGGGAATGGGAGTTGTTTGTGCTGAGTTTTACCCTTACCAAGGTCAGAGATTTCATCCTGCCGTAGATTCCTGATCTGGGAATTTAACACTTGCAGTGGGTCCTGATTTAGGAATTTTCATGAGCTACCTTGAGCTCTGGAAGGAATTTAAATGTCCCTGTGTTGTGCTTCTTTCCAAACATAAGTTTGGAAATGCCTGAAATAGTGACGTCTGTGTGGCAGAAATATTCATGATGGTAATAAAGCAGTCAAGCTGAAAATCTAATTTCTTACATAAAACTGATTTAATTGGAGGGACAAAAAAAGCGATAATTGTAATAATATTCTTGTTTTAAATAGTTTTGATTGAAGTTTTGCTTTTGACAGTGGTTTATGACTTGTGGGAAGTAATTTGAATGAGGGGAGATGGTCCTACTCTGTTTCACAGTGGGCTGAATTTCAGTGTACTGTTACCTGAGAATTATTTTTTCATAATTATGAAGTATTAGTGAGCTGATGGGGAGGGATTTTTTAAAAAATTCTTGCTAGGCTAGAAATGTCTTACTGAAATATGAGCAAAAGAAATTCAGAAACAAATGGTTTACAGGGCATTTATAACACCATTTGCAAGCCATGATTTTACAAACGCTCCTCTGAATGTGTCTTGTGTAAGCAGCAGGTCCTATTAGGGAACGTAAATTGTGCAATTGTGTAGAAAATCAGCAGAGTTGGTAAATTCTGAAGCAGTCATCCTGTTTTTTCTGTCCTGTATTTCAAATCCTTGCTGTCTTGCAGCCAAGCCCATGGTGCGCTTACATGTGCAGAGTGCTGAACATTAGTCTCATCTAAACAAAAACCTCTTAAAGTCAGCCTGCCAGTAATAGTGGCATGATATTGTTATTTATTTTAATTTATATTTTTTTTTCATTTGTGTCCTCTTGCCAATTATCAGAAGCAGCCATTAGTTGTCTGGGGGGGGGAAGATGAGGTGAGCAGAATGGGGAGAGGGAAACCTGGTAAACATCATTCTTTGCTGTTACAAAATATAGCTATTTCTGCCCCAATTTACCTGTGTCCTACACCAAAATGTACCAATTTCAGTGCTGAGCCTGAAGTAATCTTTGTTTTTTTTGTATTGATTATTAACTTGGGTTGAACATCATCCATGGAACTTCTTCTGGTACAGGTGGAGCAAGTTTGTGTCTCTCTGGAAAATATACCTTGAATCTGGGCTAGTTCATCTGTGTTGTCGTCGGGTATATATTTTTTTTTTTTTTGTAGCTTTCAGATTTTCAGAAAAGTAAGATGATTTTTGTGTTCATTTAATAGCATTGTATGTGGAATGCCCCAAAAATGTGCTGTTCTGAATAACACCTGCATTATGCTCAGGTTACTGAATTTTAACACAACTGTAGTAGCTTCTCCAGGAGCTTCTGCAATAATAGAGTTGTAAAATGAAGGCAGGTACTGGCCTTGAATAAATTCCAGTGTGCTGAGGAAACAAGGGAAAATCAAACAGAGGTTCGGAAAGAAAACAAGCATTTGCCTGGGTTTTATCCTGATGGTTATTTACATCAGCACAGGAAGTGTTTGCCGGTGATCAGGTGCTGGTGAGAGACGTGTCTGAAGCAGGAGGGATCCTTGTGTTTGGATTATTGGAATTTGGGAGATTTCTTGCTACGCAGCAGCTCATGTGAGCAGCTGTCAGGTCTCCTGGGAGGGAGACGAAGCCTCCAGCCACCGTGTTTACTTCCAGCAGGAGGAGGAAAAGGACATTTCTGGCTATTATCTGGATGTGTTTTGTAAACTGAAAGCGGCGTTAATGCTCCCGAGCAGGGTGTAGTTGCTGTATCATTCTGCAGTGTCGTTCTCCACCGCTTTTTCTTATTTTAGTATAACTTCAGTGTTCATCTGTCAGCATCTGCTGGGTATTGATGGATCTTCTGTAGCTCTTGGGAGATCCTTGCATCCTAATTTCTCTGGCTTCGTGGCGGTGCTCCAGGACCCTGGAGCAATCAGGATTACGTTTACCCCATTGATAGAGAGCAGGATTCCAAATCTGGAAAGCAGCAGGTATATTTTTCCGCTCTGTAAAACGCAAGTACAGGAGATACGTCTGGAGGAGAAGCCTCGGCGGAGCAGCAGCGTTCGAGCCCCGCAGCGTTCGAGCCCCGCAGCGTGCAGTGCTGCGTGTGCTCCGAGGCAGATGTCGGCGGTGTCTCGGTTCCGTGGAATACTCCGCTCCTTTCCCGGCGATTTTTCCAGCGTTGCCCTCTGCCGGAGGAGACCTGCAGCGCCAGGGATTGCTGTGTGGGCTCCTGGATGGAGTCCCTGTCACTTGGCACGTCCTTGGCAGCTCCTGTTCCAAGAGCCCACCTTCCTCCTGGAGCTGCAGCAGGGGCTCCTGTTCCAGCCAGAGCGTCTGATTCCTGCTCTTCCCTTCTTATCTGTGTCCATGGGCATCTGTTCAGGGAAGCCGGTGGTTGTTTGGATAAACTGAAAGCCAAACGGTGGATCCAGCATTATGGGATCAGCTGCTTCTCCAAAGGTTATTGTCCTGGAACCACAACTAATTCTGGCGGGGGGTTGTGCACCTTTCCCATAAAACAACTTTAGTCTTTGTATTATTAGCCCTGTCTGGCTTTGGTGATCCAGATGCTTTTAAAACAATATTGATCTAAAAATCAGTATTTTGACTGTAAATGCACTTAAATTTGGTTTAAATTTGTTTGGTGTTGATACAATATGAAACAAGAATCAGGTTGGAGCAATTAAATGTACAAGATTTCACTAACACTGTGTCTGCTGTTCTGATCAGCCTCTACTGTAGCACAGCTATGTGGGTTTTCTTTGTTTTAAAGTTTGTTGGGGTTTTTCTCTTTAGTGTTTGTTATTTGTGTGGTTTTTTGTGGTTTTGTGTTGTTTTGGGGTTTTTTTTGTTGTTGTTCTTGGGGTTTTTTTTTATTTTACTAAAAATAAAATAATTATTATTGGTTTTTTAGGGGGCGTGAAATTTTATTTTTCTTAGTGTTTTTGTGACTTAGGCTTAAGCCTTCTTTTTGGTTTTCAAGAAACTGCAGGTTTCATGTATGGCTGGTGTTGATGTTAAAAGGAGTTAAGCAGGGCAGAGCTCAGCTGTACTATTTCAGTGGGAGTTGAGTGGGGACCTCTGTTCTCCCAGTCCTTGTTAATGGAATTGCTGACATTCATGGGGAAGTCCTTACTGAATATTGGAGAGAAAAAAGTCAGAGATGGTGACTGTGGAGAAGTAACTGGGAATTGTGAGCTGAAATGTTACTTATTGAATAAAACTGAATTCCTCAAAAGCAGTATTACTTCAGCAGTGAATGAGTCACATCTATAAGCAGCAATAATTTGTACTGGAGACCAAAATTGTGTAATACAGTGGGCAAAAAATGCTGGTAGGGACATTTGACAGGTTAACCCAGGCCTCCAGCATTGTGATGGGAGAGCAGCATCTGTCCGAGCACTCTTTCAATTACAGAAGCATGGAAAACAGATCCTCATGGTGCAGCCTGGATGGCAGGATCCAGCCCTTCACTACTGCAAATAAATGTGCAGTATGATTCCTGCAACAGATTTCAGGCTCCAAATTGGAACCCTCACTGCTCCGTTTTTCAGCTTTTTTGTGCCCTTCACCCTTTTCAGGATATATTGCAATCCCTGTTCGTTTAAAGACCGCTGGTTTCAAAAACAAGCCCTTGTAGCCTTTTCCTGTAAAGCAAACTTTGTGTTCCTGTGGGTAAAGTTACTCTGAGAAGGTTTACGTAAGATTATTCTCCCGGTTGCTTGGATCAGGTAAATACTATAAACACAATTTGTCATGTCTAATGTTCTCCTGGTCAAGTTCTCTGTAGGATGTATCTGGTTGTATTTATCCCTTTTGTTGATGTTCACTTTTGCAATTACAAAGTGTTCCTATATCATGAACAGGTTTAATTCTGTTCCAGATGCTGTGGGCTGATAAAGTGCTAATGCATCTTCTGGCAGTTTCTTGTGAGATCAGTTACCATGAAAAAATTGTATTTACCCAAAGTCAAGTCTGCTTTGAAGCACAGGTTTGTGATGTGCATACAATTCCTGGTAGACAAGGAATGTAATTTATTTTTTTCTAATTCTGCTACTTTAGAAAAATCTCCCTGGCTAGATGAAAACTGGAAGTCAGCTCTGAGACTTTCGGATGCAGTCTCTTTGGTAGCTGTGTCAACATTAATGATTGTATAGCTCTAATGTTAGCGTATAAAGTGACACCTCTTCTGGCCTGCGATGTTTCTCCTGGGTAAACTATGCTTGGCTTATTTAATTTTCATATTTGATCTGTAAAATCTTTGCAGAGATCTTAAACAACGTTGTTCAGCTGTTCATTGTTCTTTCTGGTAACATGGACAGAAATGCATCATGTTTTTGAAAGATGTTGCCGTGATTCTTTCCCACTTCATGACTTTTCCACTGAAATGTTCCCTCATGGTTGTGCCTGCAGTAAGTGTCCATCCTAGGTCTTGTCTTCAGGCTGCTGCTGGAAACTTAAATGAGGTGACTAAACCTGTCTTTCCCCTGTGAATGGCATTTGTGATTTGTCTGTTTTTTTCAGTTGTTTTTCTGCTTTTTCCTGCAGCAAAAAGAGACTTTGCCTCTTTGCTGAGTGCCGGGTTATCTTTGTGGTTTGTTGTTTCTGGAAACGCAAAGAAAGAATCTGCAAGAGCAGAAATTCCAGCAGGGAAGGGCAGCAAAAGGGAGGTTCTCTTCATCCAGTCGCAGTCAGACTCCTCAGATCAGCTTTCTATCATGACGTGTTTTGTTCCCTTCTGCCCATCACTGCCACCAGGTACCTAAAGCATAGGGATGGGCAAAACCCATCTTAGGCTCTTACCAGTGCTTGAGGCAATGCTCCCATGGATTGTAGCAGTGAGGTTCATAACTTAGAGGTTTCCGAAGTGAGGAATGGGATCATGGAATGGTTTTGGTCAGAAGGGACCTTAAAGCTCATCCAGTGCCACCCCCCGCCAAGGGCAGGGACACCTTCCACTATCCCAGGTCGCTCCAAGCCCCGTCCAGCCTGGCCTTGGACACTCCCAGGTATCCAGGGGCAGCCACAGCTTCTCTGGGCAGCCTGTGCCAGGGCCTCACCACCCTCACAGGGAATTATTTCTTCCTATAAAATAGTCATTCCAGGTTTTTTTCTCTAGACCAGGGTCTGTAAGTAAGTGACTTCCCATCCTGTGGTTGTAAGGTATGTTTTCCTGGCATCTTCACTGTGTGTACTAGATGGATGAGATGCTTGCTTTTAAGACTGATTTTTGTAGCAGCCTTCCTTGCTGAATTGACTTCAGAATGAATTTCCCTGCTAGCATTTAGTTTAAAATGGATGAAGATCATAAATACATGTTTTTTCAACTAATCTTACTCAGCTGACCCCTCTACTTCTGCATTCTGTGTCTCTCAAGGGTTCTGTTAAATAATATTTTTATTAATAGTACCATCTACTGCTGAATCCCTCCTGTGGTTTATAAGAGCATATTTAAGTATTACATTATGTTAACCAGCTTCACTGGTAGCTCAGAATTCAAGCTGTTTGTATTTGCTGTTCTGCTGCAAAGTCCCTCATCTCCTCTGAGTGTTGTAAATAAGATTTGGACCTGCAGAGAAGGAGGCCTGGGCAGCAGGGGCTGGGATTCCCCAGCCCTGCGGGGAAAGGGGATGTCCGGAGATGAATCCACAGCCACCTTTCCTCCTGGGGAATTTGGTGCATGAGAGTCAGTGTCACCAGCACTGAGGGCACAGCAGAGGAGGTAGCGAGGGGATTCAGTCTGTGAGCATCAGCTCTGAAAGTGCAGAAGCACAGAAATCCTGACTGGGTAAGATTTAAAAATCAGACTCTGTGAAGAAGAGACAAATGGCTAACATAGGGAGACCAGAATAGAATCATAAAATCACTCAGATTGGAAAAGACCTTTAAGATTGAGTTCAGCCATTAATCCAGCGCTGCCAAGTCCACAGCTTAATATAAAAAGTCAAACAAAACTGTTTCCTCTGTACAGAAAAATCAGATTTGAAGAGTTCATTGAACTTCTCTATATTACATCTGCTTATTACTAATTCATGTTCCTAGTACATATTATTAGGCGTTTCGGATCACTTTAGGGGCCTATCAATTGACTTTTATAAACTGTTTGTTATATTATTATAACAACATATTACTTACCGTTTGGTGGGGAAGATAGCCGTGTATTCATCTGGGAAGATGTCATCCTGTGCTCAGCTCCAAGGCAGCAGTTCTAAGGCTCCCAACTTTGCTGCCCCATGTTGCCACGTGTCAGATTTCTGCTGGGATCTTCCATAATCCTTCCAGCTGGCTGTGCTTCCTGTTGATTTGCTTATTGCTCTTCCTAATGAGTGCTGGTGTTCAACCTGGTTGTGTAAACACAGAAGGGTTTGGTGCCTTTTATTGAAAGAAACTTGGAATTGATGGAGGAATTAACTTCAGGGATGTCAAGTGCCTGGAGCTGCGGCGCAGAAGTTAGTTCAGGAATAATGCAGGGATCTTAAATTTAGATTTCATGGAAAGATATGTCTTTGTGTTACTGCTAGATTAATGTGTTGGCCCAGGATAATGCTGGCTTTTGAAGAGCTTATCTTCAGATGTTTAAAAATCTGTTCTTGTGTTTTACCATAAACTGATGTGGTCCAGCAGTCATCTGGCTCACATACTGGAAATATTTTGTTTTTCTTTTAACATGACTCATTACCATGCATTTGTAACTATGGTTATTTTCTCTTAAAGGATTTGTTCTGCCCTTTAATTATCATGTTTTGGGGCATTCAGGTTTGACTTAATACCAATGTAAAAATTCCTTCAGGGACTGCTAGCTTCTAAATAAATGTTTTAGGCTGCTTGCCCATAAAATTAGCAGTCTTCTTATTACTTCTCCGTTAGTCTAAATTAGAGCTTCAGTTATGTTGCTCTGGTGCATGTGTGAATCTTACAACTTACTTAGGGTGTCAGAAGAGTTGCTATTGATGTGTTTGGGGGAGTTTAGCTGCTAGAGGTGCTCTCACTTGCTCAGTAGTGGTGGTGTGTGTTTGTACTGATGAAATAGCGAGTGAACTATCATGGCAGATGCTATTACTGATCATTTGGACTTGAAAAAATCATGAAGAAACATTGTCCATGTGTTTCTGTTCTCACTGAGGTATTCCATTAACAGCTAGTGACCATTTCCCCTTCTCCTTGCATTATTAGGTGTGTTCTTCCGGTTTCTCTAAGACCTTTTTTTTACAGTCAGAGATTTAGAGTATCTGTTTTTGTTTGCTTTATGGAGGATGATCTTGCAGTTTCTATTCATTATTTTTATTGCTGAAGGGGTTATTTTAGATAGCGGAACTTTTGATTGGGTCAGTTTTCTTCATTATTTCTTCAGTATTGGATAATTCTCTTTCTTACCTTGGTTTCCTGTCTAATATACTTATTGCTGATGGTGTTTGTGATCTTCCTGCAGAATTAATGCTAACTGCTAGTAAGAATATTGAACTGGAAATGGTTTCCTAGGATTCTAAGTCTTGTCACTTGATATAGGAAGCCTGATGTTGTATAATTGCTATATAATTTGGGCTTTAAAATAATCAAGCTCCATCTTAAGGACAGGTTTTTTTACTTCCATTATTGGAATTAGAAGAAAGATTCCAACTTTCAGAGCATCCAGGATCTTGAAAGTCTTCAAATTGCCAGCCTAACATCTTGAAGAGACATTTCATGCTCACTTTTTAATGATAATTACAGAGTTTTTTGCCTTATGCCTCTTCGCTTGTGTTTATTACTCTAATGCTTTTATGACCAGAAATTATATCAGTTACTACCTCTTCGGTCAGGTAAGCAAACAAAGCATCTAGTCTGTGTTCAGTATTGAATTTTCCATTCTCCTGACTGCCCCAAACTGTGCCTGCTCTGCATTCTTGGCTCAGCTCGGAGCTGGCGTTGCACCTTGGTTTGCCTGCAGCCAGAACAGTTAAACCAGCATGGGACACAGTGTCCCTGAGGATCTCTGTATTCCTCCAGAACGTCTGTGGTGAGTTTAGCTCGCTGTGCTGGGCTCTGACGTGCAGTTGGAATCGTTCATCAAAGCACAAACATGATTTAAGGAACTATTCTTAATCATGTTGCTGTTGTTTGCTGCAGCTGAGGCTGCACGAAATGAGTGCTCGGCTCGCCCTCCATTTCCTGCCTCACAGACCTCATGGTCCTGCCTTTCATTTTGGAGCTGGGGCTCCCCTGTTGTTTCCCAGTGTGGAGGCTGCAGGTGCTGCTTCTGCTCACTGCTCTCAGCTGATTCCTGCAGTTGAACGCAAACCACTGATGGAGCAGAGGATGGCAGAGCAGGAGCTTGTCCAGGCAGGGATTCACCGGTTCTGGGAGGCAGCAAGAACCAGCAACCACTGTCCTGTGACTGCTGACACTGGTCTTGGCTGAGAAATCAGAATTCCAGGTCTAAGGCCATGGCTAGTGGTCAATGTCCTTTTTTCTTTGTTTTTTTCATCCTTTTAAGCTTGCGATGAAATGGGCCAGGTCAATCTGCCAAGCACAGAACTCGCAGTTGCAAGGCAGAGCTTAACCATCTGCTGCCATTCCTGCTGCCTAAACCCACCTTTCTTTCCATGTTCCAGTGTGAATCCAGCTCCCTTAAGCAGGGCACGCACAATAATTAGGTGAATTTTTCAGGCAGCCATAAATTAGGGTCACAGTTGCTTTATTTAGCAGGCGTGTCACTGCGATGACCGACCGTCACTTAGGAATGGGCTGGGATTTTTCCTCCTTCGTAGTTTCCAAATTGAGGAGGTGTTTACCTGGTGGGAATATGTATTTTACCCAGGTATATGACTGCACATCTGCTGCTGTTGAAATTCATCTCACTTCTATTATTTAAGTTTATTATTTAAGTTCTTTTTGTACATTCTCCTGGTTCTCGTTTCCTAACTCAGTTTCATCAAAAACCATAAGCAAAAGTCAGGATTACTAGTGGGAAAAAACCCCCAAAACTTATCCCCAAACCTGAGAAATTTATAATTCTAAGCTTCTATGTATCTGTCAAGCAAGACCATGACTAGTTCCACGTGGAGAACTTAGTGCAGTCCATGTGCTGAAAAGAGTTGGATTTTTGCATGTTCTCTTTTACCAAGATTTAAAATGTCACAGGATATATGAGTGGATTTAAAAAGCTGATTGTGAGGTCCAGTTCTTCTTGGAGGTGTTGCAGCTCACTTGGAAATACTGTGCTCAGTGAGGTAAAGCAGACAGAGATCCTGGAGATTTGAGAATGGAGAAATGTGGGAATTTATTCCAGTCAGTGGTGTAAGGGCTTATAAGAGAGTGGTTACATTTTTGTGTTACATGGGTAGAAATAATGAAGGCTTCAAATCCAAATACTTGGCTAAGTTCATTAAAGAAGAGACAATATAAAGAATGGAGAAAGGATTAAACCTTCTTTAAAAAATGAGAAGATAAATAGAACCTGAAAGCCACTCTAACACATGTCAAACAATGATAAATAAGTATCAAAGAGTCTTCAGTCAATTCAAATCAGAAATAGAATGGGGAATCACAGCTCTCATTGCAGGTATTGGCATTTAACAGTTGGTTCAGTCCTTTCTTTGTAAGGATGAGGAAAGGCAGGATAATTCATGGACATGATGGTTTGGAAGGTGGGTAAGTGGAAGGAAGGGGTGGGTTGGTAGAGAATATATGGATTTTTGGTGGTTGGCGTGGCTGTGAGGGGTCACATCCTCTGCCTGCTGGGGCTTGGCACAATGAAGTTAATTGTCAAAATGTAAGGAAATCATTGAAAGGTGGTGATATTACAGAGATTTAATGGTGTTTCACTGCTTGGATATGGCACAAGTGTTGCATTGATCTGTATTTTTAGACCTGTAAAAACCCGATTCCTTTGATCTGCAGTTTTCATAATTGGGAAGCGTTGAGTGAATAGTGAACACGCTGAAAGAAAGGGCAGCCAGAGAATATTGCTCTTTTTCATGTTGTAATTGTGTGGTGTTTACATGAAGCTGTGAGGTCACTGCCTTCCGGTATGAGCCACTTCCTTAAAGTTCTACATGGTACATCTAAAAATGCACTTCTTAGAAAAACTCAGCTGATTTTTGTTTTTCCTTCTCGTACTGCTGCCGGACCACCTGACATTTGTTTCTACTCCAGAGCTTGTATAGCACTGCAGAATAATGATTCCTTGGGATGGAGGGTGATGCTGCAGAGGGCACAGGATGTACTGGAGGAGGTGCCACAAAGAAATTGGGTTCACAAAACCCAGAGCAGGCAGTGGGAGCATGGGAACAACTTAAACACATAGTCTGACACGTAGAAAGTATTGATAGTCTCAGGCTTTAGCAAACTCTGAGTCATACATTGACAAGTGATGCAGTTGGGTTTGAAATGAAGAGGTAAAACCAGCATCAGCAAAATTGCTCCATGTTCTTGTTTTCCTGCTGAGTTTCAAGTGTGTAAAAAGCAATTAGTTACTTGCAAGACCTGTTGAAATGAAATAATTTTATTTTTTTAATGCAAAGTTCTCATGCTGTCCATGGCTTCTGAACTTGCAGGTTTTGGAATCATGGAATCATTAGACTTGGAAAGGACCTCTAAGATCATGGACCATCCCCCCAGCACTGGCAAAAATTGGGTTTCCAAATACCACATCTTTGTGTTCTTTAAATCCCTGCAGTCATGGGGACTCTAACACTACCCTGAGCAGCCTGTTCTAATGCTTAACAACGCTTTTGGTGAAGAAATTTTCCCTAATATCCAACCTAAACCTCCCCTGGTGCAACTTGAGGTAGTTTCCTCTTGTCCTGTCTCTTGTTGCTCAGGAGATGGAAGTAGCCGTCAAATTTCTGTAAGAAATGAAGGATTTGGCAATAATAAAAGAACCCCAAGCATATATGTGTGTGTGATAAAGGAAACAGGCTGCCAAGCTTTATTACTCATCACGTAGAACAGAGTTTTGGACTGTATGACATTTATAATGTAAAAGAGATGATTCCAACCAAAATGTGTTATTTGAAGTGAAATATGGTCCTCATAGAGAAATATAAATTAACTAAACTGTGGCAGGTCAGCTTGTGTAGGAACCAGGAAAGATGAAAAGCATGTCTGAAGGAAAAATTAGAATTCTAAAGTAGTTTTAATAGAGTTATGTCTGGTTTTTTTTTATTTTTAAACCAGATTAGATGAACTGAAATAATTCAAAAGTGTATGTATTTTTTTAAAATAACAGTATAATCCTAAAATACCTGGATGACGTGTTTGAGTTGAATATTTTTTCTACTTTGTGGGGATTTTTTTCTTCTTATTAATTGGCTAAGATACTGCTTAAGGCTAATACCTAACCTAGCAGAGTAAAGACTAGCTAGAACACCTTTGAAAGAGTGCTTTGATGTATAAGTGATCTAAGTGTTGCAGTATGTGAAAATACAGAGATTCTGCTGTGAAAATGAGTGTTTGAACATCGTGCCAGTTTGAAGGTCGAAGATAAATGTGAATTTTTGGGGTTAGTAATACATTCATTCATTTCAAATCAGGTTTTATTTTGTTTGATGACCATGCACAATATACTGAAACTTGCCAGATTTCACAGAAGTAGTAACAATGGGAAATTCTTAAATACAAATAGTCCTTAGATTTACAAGCACTTTTAACAATACTGTGGTTTTAGCCAGTCATCATGCTGTTTTATAACAGCTAAAAACTCTATTTCCAGAAAGACACGCTGCCTGTCAACCTAAAGTTGGCAACATTCCTGTGAATTTCCATGGTAATTTTATCGGTAATTAGCATTTGTCAATAGCTTGTCTGTCATAACCCTTCCATGTCTCAAACCTCTTCTGCCTGTATATAGCAATGAGATTCCTAAAACTCAGCTTTGTGGATTTTGTCACCCCTGTAGGAAGAACCAGGGGTTAAAACCCCCTTGAGGTTCCTGTGTTCACTGTTCTGTTGATATTACTTTTTTTTCCCCCTCATTTTCTGGGTTTTAAACTTGTAGCTGCGGCACCAGTATCCTCATCTTCTGGTGTGTATTTCCTTTTATCCTGGGTGTTGGGGAGAACGCAGTATGGTCATAAGAATTGCAGGTAATCCCAAAAATTTGTACTTGTTTGAGGTCCAGGTGAACTTTCAGTTCAGTCTGGTAGAGCCGCCAGTGATTTTTGCATTCCTCTGTAGGTTGGTGTTGTCATTCATCTGAAATAATCTGGGAATATCTCTGGAATTGTTTTTTGTCAGTTCTCTGGTCAGTGCATGGTCACCTGAGATAAAGTTCTTCTTTTTTCTGTTTTGGATGAAATGCAGTAGCCTGTGATAGAAGAGGGTTCAGATAAAGTGACATAAAGCCTTTGGTCTGCAGAGCTGTAGTCCAGCTGCTTTGTAGAAATGAAATTGAATCTTCAGTAATGATCACATTGGAGGAGCATTCATGTTTATTCGGAATTAAAGTGTCTTGTCTTTGGGTGAAACTGGCGCATAGACTTAGCTGAAAATCATGCTGGAGTCACTTAGTTTTCTGTGTTGCTTAAGAACCTAAACCTTGAAGTACTTTGCACTTTGTTTGTTCTTCTGAAACCTTAAATTGCTTTATTGGTTTTACATTTGCTGTGCGGTAGTTAATAGTTATCTTTGCATCTTGATTTTATTCCCAGCAAATACCTAGTGCTGAGCTTGTGGGGGCTTTATTTGGGTGAGTAACAGTGAGCAGTATGTGGCTTGACAGCTGGAATTTCCCAAAATCAAAGTGGAATGAAGGAAATGAGGAGTTAAAGCAAGGACGGAGCTCGTAGCGGTAGATCAGTGCAGTTTCAGATAGTTATCACTAGGAGGACACACAGACCGTGATATTAAGGAACTAATTGTTTACCTTCTCCTATTAACTGGTTTGGTACTGGAAAATTTTGTCTTGAGTGGGTGCCATATAGTAATGTGTTAATTGAGATACTTTATTTTACTAGAAATTAAAGAAAAGAGTTGTGTAATGGACAAAACCCGGAGTGTGATGACTTGAGAAAATCTCCCAGGGTTTACTTTGTCGGTGAAGCAGAACCTAGATTCTTGAGGGCATTTGCCTGCCAGAAATAGGTGACATTTAGGTAGGTAGAAGTGATCCCTTTTTTTACCATTTACTTTACAGCTTTGTGTTGCAGGAATTTCTTACACCTTTCTGTGAAATGTTTGTGGTGTTTCCTGCTGGGCAGGACACCGTGTGACATGGATCAGCAGCTGGGGTTGGATGCGGCATTCGCTGTAATCTTCATTTAATCTGTTTGTGATCTTTCACAGTGTTTGCAAATAGCTTTTCTTTTACTTGTCTGTATGTGTTTACTTAGATTCTGTTGTACAGTGTCTGTGTCAGGTTGAGTAATATGGAAATTAGTCTAATTGATTTAAATAGTTTGTAGACTGCCCATGTTGCTGAGGCAAGCTGTTACCTAATAAAGACTTTGGAATCTGACTTGTTCTGTATAGAATCATTATTGATATCACACATGCAGACAAAGATGATAACTGAAGCATATGTTTCAAATAAAATGACACGAGAAAATGAAAAATGGTTTCAAATTTGAAGTTACTGAAGGATGCACGGAAATAACACCAGATGGAGAGAAAGAGAAACTAAGACAGAGATTATTAATAAGTGTGGTGCGTTGCTGTTGTATAGAGTAGAATCCTACAGGCTTTCGGTGTATAAATGTTGTTACTTTGGTAATAGTCCCTGTGATCTATAAAAGTGAAAATGCATCATTTCACTCCTCCAAAGTAATAGTCCCTGAGGCTACAAAAAGGAGCACAACCCACTTCTAAGTCACTTCTGAAAACGTACTAATTGTTTTGCCGTGGTAGATGTGGTCAAGATTGAACTCTATCTTTATGATACTCGTGGAATCAATGCGATTTTGCATCTCTGGCTTCATAAACTTCATTGGGAGACATTTTCCTCAATATTGAAACTTGTTTCTATAGTTCATTTTGTCAGACTAAAAAACGAGCCACTGGATCTCCCATTTGATAAAACCTGTGGTCTGGAACTGTTGCATAGCTGCTTTGTCAAAATTTCTGTGTTGAAACACGCTTGTTCACCTTCCCCTCAGTGTCTGTGTCTTAACACAATTTAATTGTTCGCACATTTCTTTCATCTTTGCAGCAAATCCTGCATTTTAATTTTCCTGCAGACTAGAGTTCCTGTCCATCCATTTGTATTCCCATCAATTCTGCTGACTTTATCATTTTTTTTTAGTGAGAATCAATCTCTGCCTTGTAACAGAAACTTGGTGTTCTGTGTGAGGCCCTCAATTGTTGGAAAACAAGGATCCAGCCTGGTTCCAAACTCTTGAGTTGAGTATCTGTGCTGACTCTGTGGACAAGACTGGGCACTCTGCAGATCTTGGGCTTCAGTCTCTTGGGCCAATTAATTGTTCATCATTTGGGCTAAATTGTCAAGGTTTGTTGGGGCAACTTTTTATTTTCTGACCCTGCAGAGATTTTTCTGTATTTTGCAGAACTTTCTGTAAGTCTGGAGTAGGACCTGACTCAGCAAAGTACTTCAAGTTCTTTTTATTTACTACATAAGTTTTGATGACTGAGGCTTCTCAGTCTGTCTTTATGATTTTTTAAAAAGACCTTTTAGTCCCTCATCCTAAAAATAGCCTGGAATACGCTAAGCAGTGATTGATGTCTGAGCAGAAACACTGTATAATGTCATTAGAGGTCTGCACTGGTTTTGTGAATGATCTGATTGGAATTTTGGAAAATTCTGGGCATGGAAGGGAAAAGATGAGACCTCATATTACTACCCAGAGGAAAGATGAGGATCCTTTTTAATTTAATGGAGAAAGTGAGGACGAGGCTGCAACACTGAATTGTAGAATGCTAAAAATAAGTGTTGAGTTTTGTTGGGGGGGTTTTGCTGGTTTTAGTTTTTTTTCCCCAAAAGCTGGGTGAACTGCTGTGTGCTGAGGAGTTACACTGGATTACTGGAATAAAAGAAGTTGCTCTCAGGATGAATAAATATTGAAGTACATTTCTTGTTCATACTAGGGAATAGTGGATGGTACTTGTCAGGGTGTTAACACAGAGAGTAATTATAGTACCATGGAATATTTGCAGTGGTGTAGGGAAGCAGATTTTTGATTATTCAGACCCTTTAAATTAAAAATTGCTTTGTAACTTACATTCAGTTAGACACATCAGTTTGATCAGGTTTTTGTTTTACAACAGAGATTTTTAACCTTCGACTAAAAGCGAGTCCTCTGGAAGTCATTCAAGGCGGCGCATTAAGACAATCATTCAGATTTTGAGAGCAATGAAAACAGATCAATACCGAGTTCTTGTTCTGTGAGTAATATCAAATTACATAATGCCTCATAAACTCAGCAGTGAGACTCGGGGATGGACAGCTGGGACACACTCGGAAGCAGGAGCCGGGCAGGGCAGGATGGAGGGAGGTGGGAGGTTACGGCAGGCGACCATCTGATGGGCAGACACTTCAAAAGGAGCAGTGCAGATGGCACCACTACTGTGAGTATTGGTATTTGTAACGTAGCACATGAGGACCCTGCGTGCATTTACCACTAGGAGTGTACTCACACGTGAAATCCTAATTTCTGCAGCGTTTAGGCTCTGGTACGACAGATTTGCCAGACTTGCGTTTTGCAGCCCTGTGAGGTGTTGCAAAGAGCAGATCAGGGATGAAGCAGCTTTCTGCCTTCAGCTTCCCAGGTGGATAACGTGAGGTGGGAAGAAGGAATTGCTGAGCAGAGGCAGGGGCTGAGGAAGTTCAGACGTGCTGAAATAGGAGATTCTTATAGATCAGCTTTTCTCAGCTGGTTGCCAGAACTGCAGTGCTTCTCCCAAGTAGCTGTAGCTTTACTTCCAGAGTATACCCAGGATTTTTTTGCTCTAATCAGAAGACCAAATTAAAAAAAAACAGAAAAAACCAAAACCCAAAAACCTATAAGGGAGAAGGCTTTCCTTGTCTCCACAACTCTTCAGGATTTTTATGCTGTCATTTCAGTGAATAATCAGATTTGGTACTTGTTTGCCCTGGTGTAGAACTGCATTAGTGCTGGTGGAAATGTCGTTGTAACACTGTATTGCCAAAATTGGCATCTTTTACACAGTAAAGGCGGACAGAAACAGATCTTGTTATTGTACAGTGATGTAGATTTTGGTGTAGATTCTCTGGTAATTGCCAATTTTTTCTCTAATAATTTGCCAGTGTAAGCCTAAAAGTAAGAAACCAGTTTTGCATAACTAACAAAATTTTCAAGAACTCATCTGCATTTGGCTTTTCAAAAATTCTAAGGATAAAGTAGAAATTCTGGAATTGATTTTACCATCATAGCAAACAATCAAAGGCTTATATCAACTATTTTCCAGTAGTAAATGTATCTTCATTTTGCTGTACTCAATATTTGATAATTTTTTACCTCCTGCTTTACATTAAAATCTTATTACCCTTTATTTTGTTTCCACCCTTTAGACTTTTTTTTAAACTTAAAATGGTTTTAGTTGCTAGGCGGATTTTCTGATCTTAAATGCCACAGGTGGCAGCAGTATTGGGGTACCGGGTGAGTTTGGGAATGACAGAGAATGTGTACATTGTGTAGTTGTCAGTGTTAGAACATAATCTTTTGTTGTGACCTGAAAGATCTGTTTTTAACATGAAAGCAATTTCTGTGTCTTTCGTGTCTGTATTGTCATGTAAATAGTTCTGGGAGCTGGAGCAGAGAAGTTCACGTTCAGAGGCTTTACCTGAATCCGTCTGTTGTGCAGTTTTTAAGTAGATCCAGGGTGCAGCAGTCACACGGAGTGCCCTGGGTGGCAGAGGAGTGTTTTCACGCTTGTTTTTTTAACTGTCTTACGGGAAATAGATGCTGCAGCCCAGTGGAGTTGGCTTTTTGAAGATGAAAGGTAATTGAACCAACATGGGATTAAATAAGGCTTTTCCATCTCTCCATGTGACCCGTCTTAACAGCTTTTAACCAAACAGTGGAAAAGTACAGAGTGTGTCCGTGGCCATTTGGCAGTCGGTTTCTCCAGACACCATTTCCAGGGCCTTCGGTTGTTCCCTTCATTTGCTTTAGTCAGTTTGTTGAATTTGATAACATTATTTGATGTTATTTGATAACATATTCTTCGAGTTTGAATTGAAACAGAGAGTGGCACAACAAAGAAGGAGAGTGAAGGAAAGACCCAGAGGATTCACCCTGGATAATGTGAACAGAAGTAAATAAATAAATAAATTCTTGTGTACAAACAGGAGCCTGCTCAGTGCACGAAGGCTGGTCAAGTGGGTTTTTTTCCAACAGAAACAGTGGAAATTGATATGCAGAGAGAGTTTCCCAACTCCATTTATTCTCAGTTATCTCAAGAGCTGTTGGCCACTAAGGGTGAAGCTTGCTCAACTTGCTTCAACCACGGGACTGATGAGTTCTGATGGAATTATGGCTGTGTTTCAAAAGATGCCTTGAAATTTCTTGAGAGAGGAAGATGACTGACATAAATGTATCCAAACAAGAAAGGAACCATGTTATTCTTGGTATTGTTCAGGGTGTTTTTCTCTTCTGTGGAATACAGTTGAAAATTGAACAGGAATGACAAACTAGGGAGTTTGGAAGGGACTGCAGTGATCAGACCTGATAGTGCTTGCTTAAGGGGTCAAAACCCTTGCTGACACCAGGTCCAAGTCAGTGAAGTGCATGTTAAAACAGCCCAGGAGCTTTTCTGGATCTCAGTGGGACAAATACTCAGTAATAGGTAATTTTCTTTTTTGGTTAGAAAACTTCAGAGTTGATTTTTTTTTTTTTTTTTAAGTAGAAAACACTGGATTTGTTTGTTTTTTTTTGGTTTTGGGTTT